>JAVIAB010000117.1:6411501-6430239 GCA_032433765.1 Megaustenia siamemsis | reverse complement strand
TACTGGCACTGCCTCGTGTCACTCCAGCAATCGCAGCCGATTCGCCCTGAGAATCGTCTCATTGCCCAGTTGGGTTTGCTGCCCCCAAGGCATGAATATATCACTCCCATACACATAGGACACCTACCGCACATTTCTTACTCCTATGCGCTATCGAACCTAAACATGTATGTGTATTTGTCTTCATATGTATTGGCACATTTGGACACTTTCAGGTTTTCTTGTGTGTTTTTGTGGTAATATATATATATACACGGATTTATGCATGTACGCATGCATGGTTATGTACACATGCTTTTTTACACATCTGTCCATTGTGCACACACACAGTTAGATAATTACAGTTTATTCGTATTTTGCACCCACCCCGCCATATTTTTAGACCCCTTCCGTCTTCTCGCCAGCCTGGTCAGCTCGCCCACTTAATTGAGCTCATTCAGAAGCTGACCACGCTCTGGACCGCTGGGAAGTTTCCTGTTTTTTTTTTCCTTTCTTGAGTATCTAGCATATTATCGCCATGTAGTTAGATTTCTCTACATATCCTTATATATATTTTTGTATTGTTGTTTGTTGTTCCAGCTGAAAGCCTACTTGGCTGAGACGTCGACTTTTATTTTGTTACTCATCTACGTGAAGCTGTCAACATATTACTTTTGTTTTGTTACTCATCTACGTAAAGCTGTTACCATACCACTTTTGTTTTGTTACTCATCTACGTAAAGCTGTTACCATACCACTTTTGTTTTGTTACTCATCTACGTAAAGCTGTTACCATACCACTTTTGTTTTGTTACTCATCTACGTAAAGCTGTTACCATACCACTTTTGTTTTGTTACTCATCTACGTAAAGCTGTTACCATACCACTTTTGTTTTGTTACTCATCTACGTAAAGCTGTCAACATACCACTTTTTTCTCCTTTTTTAAAATTGTCAATATCATCAGCTTTACAGCAGCTTCGTATCTCTATGCATCTTTGTGCATCTTTATGCTCCTTGAGAGTATTACACAATGGCTCTTTTTTGGAATCCCCAGGGAAAAAGACAAAAAGGAAGACCGAGGAATTCTTGGAGAAGAGAGATGGAAGCAGAGATGAAGATGATGGGGAAAACATGGAATGATCTTAAAAGAATGGCAAGAAATAGAACGGCTTGGAAAGTGTTTATTGAAGACCTATACTCCACAGGGAAATAAAAGGTAGAATTTATATATATATATATAGGTTGGAGAAAGAAAAAGCAATAGCAGTAAGGTTATGTATATATATATATATATATATATATTATATATATATATATATATATATATATATATATATATATATATATATGGCTGCAGATTGTGCGTATGGAAAAAAAAAATTTTAATGGGATAGCAACTTTCGAGACTGAGCGAATATCCAATTCAGAAGACACAAGGCGCAGGATAAAGGAGATGAGGCCAAACATCACGAACACATCTTGATCGGTCTGTGGTCAAATCTCTCTATCGAATTATCTAATTGACAGATTCAACCACGAGAGCAGCTGTTCTGCAAAAACAACATCCAGAATAAGACACTATAATATTTAACTAAACTACTGACTTATCATGATTGTTTGCTACAAACGGTCAGTCAAGACGACAAAGGCCATATATATATTCATGTGTTATGATAAAATGTATATTTTATTTCCAAGTGTGCGCTTGTAGCCAATAAATATAATCGTGTAGGTGAACAATGACACAAGTTTAAAAGCAGACAAGTAATTGACAAGCAATAAATGAGAACATAAAAGAAATGTATTCTCTGAACTTCTCAACTCCTTCAGCTCTGAACTTTGATACTAAACACTAAATATCCACTAGCTCAAACTTAATTTCTTGTATTGTTGTTTATAAAGTCTATAGCTTAATGTTGCTGTTGTTGTTGTTGTTTATAAAGTCTATAACTTAATGTTGCTGTTGTCGTTGTTTATAAAGTCTATAACTTAATGTTGCTGTGTTGTGTTGTTGTTTATAAAGTCTATAACTTAATGTTGCTGTTGTTGTGTTGTTTTATACAGTCTATAACTTAATGTAGCTGTTGTTGTTGTTGTTGTTCTTTATAAAGTCTACAACATAACGTGTTGTTTATAAAGTCTATAACTTAATGTTGCTGCTGTTGCTGCTGTTCATAAAGTCTTAACTTAATGTTGTTGTTGTTGCGGTTGTTGCTGTTGTTCATAAAGTCCATAACTTAATGTTGTTGTTGTGTTCATAAAGTCTATAACTTAATGTTGTTGTTCTTGTTTATTAAAACTCTAACTGAAAACTGCCATCCAGAACCTGCAGATTGACTTATTTTCCAAATATCCACAATTTTAATATCATGGTCCTGGTTTATCTTTCATTAATGGCAAGCTTTTAAAGAGTGCCGCGGACCAGCTAAATGAGTCTCGCCGGCCACAAGAATCCCGCGAGCCGTGGGTTGAATCACACTGACTTATAGTATAACTCACCAGCTGCATGAATGTCTGATCAACTAACCTGCGTCCACTCCGTTAGCAGGCTTTTTTATTTCTGTCCAGTTGGTCTTTGATCATGCTTCCGACTACAGAGAAGTGACTTATCTATTTTTATTTTAGATAATCTAACAATTATTGCTATGTAGTTAGTATAATATATATATATATATATATATATATATATATGTTGTTCTTTATTGTTCCAACTGAAGGCCTACTGCACCGAAACGTCATTCTGATTCTGTTTTGTTCCTCACCTACGTAATGCTGTAACCAAACCATTTAAAAAATATTTTCATTTTTATCATCAGCTTTTCAGCAGTTTCGCATTATTATGCCTTTATCCCTCATCAAATAATGAAAACGTGGCACGAACATGTGAATGTGTTTGGTAGAAACGGGCATGTGTAAGCAGTGAGCTTCGGGAACCATAAGTTTGTTTAGAAGAAAAAAAAAACTGTCATGCCACGTGACATATATAGAATATAATGTTAATGCTCATTTTTTTTTATAATGTGGTCAGTATTACGCCTATACCGTTCTTCGTTCCTGAAAAATTCAGTACCTATTTACGTGTGTGTGAGCTTGGTAGTCGCCGATCGGAATCGAATCGGATCTCTAGTCGTCAGAATGTCAGTTCACTAACCACTGGTTGCTTTAGATGTTACTGGTTCTTTTTTTCACGGAAATTGGAACCGCTGGGAGTTTCCCGAACTGTTCTGTTAATTTCTTGAGATGGATTTCTTCTAGTCTGCGCAGTGTGGTAGATGTTGTTGTCTGATACAGAGCACTGCCAGACACAAATTTGCAGGAATGACATCAGAAACAGGTCATGCCTGGTGGCGTACAGTGTGCTAGTGCCCATGAATTTTTGACAATCGACTCATTTTCTATGCAATGTGAGCAGCATTACGCAAGTGCTGCATGGAATAAACACACCCGAGAGAGCATACCTAATGAATGCAGTTGTTTTACGATAGTGGACCTAAAACCGCCAAAGAATGCCGTTTTACACTCACGAACACAGTGGGGTTTTCCCATCAATATGGCTACCACGAGATCGTACCTTTTTTTTAGCGCGAGAACTCATTTTGACAGCGAGATTTTACGATATTACAAGTCGTGACGTTATTGTGTACCGCAACTGATTAACTTAAATAATGGCTTTCAGTTCAAGACGTTTCTGACAAACACATTAACAACCATTTTTATTGGTCGACAAATTAAAGAACATCTCATTATCATTATCAAGTGCCTTACCGGTTGACGCATGCGATCATCTCCTTCCACAGCACAGTGCATCATATCAATACTGCTGTTGACTGTTTTCTATGCCATGACATCAAGCTATCTAGTTTATTCTCTCGTCTTCGCCTGATGTCTCTTTCCTTTTATTTTCCCAGTTGCAACAAAGTATTCCAACTTTCCTCTTCTCATGATGTGCCAGAAAAATGTTGTTTCTTTCTGATGTTTCTTAGGAGCTCCCTTTTTATATTGGCCTCTTTGAGAATTTCCTCGTTGGTCTTTTTAGCTGTCCAGGGAACTTTCAACATTCTTCTGAGAAATACCACCTATGTGGCCTCTAATCGTCTTTTCATTTGTTTGTCTACTGTCCATGATTCGTTTTCACGGGCCAGAATTAGCTCCATATAGCACCGATGAACTCTCTTTCTCATTTCTATTGACATATGTTTGTTGCACAAGACGTTTTTTATTTTCAGAAATACTATTTTGTTCTACTGCTTTTTATTTATGTGGTGCATCTCCCATCTGATGTTATTGTGCCCAAGTAGTTGACGCTCTCCACTTGTTTCGGATTTGTCCTGTTTATTTTTATGCAGTATGATCGTGATGATTGTTTCTTTGATATAACCATTACTTCTGTTTTCTTACTATTCAGATTGAAACCTTTCTTGTTACTTTCTTTTTCTATTATGTCTATCATTTCTTGTAGCTCATTGTCTGTCTCTGCTATTAAGACTGTGTCGTCCGCCTATCGCAAATTATTTATGTTGTGACCGTTGACTTCAATTCATTTTTTTGTCTCCTCTTGATCTCATAATGTTTTCGCTGTAAACTGAAAACAAATCCGGCCACAGAACACAGCCTTGTCTGCAACATTTTAATACACAGCCCTATGTGAAATATTTTGTATGTTCGTTCTTCCTCCTTATGTTTTCGTTTTTCGTCAGTTAGTTCTAGTATTTTTCATCCACTTCTTATTGTTGATTCTTTTAGTCACTGGTATTACATCTTTTCATGTTGTTTGATTTGATTGTTTGAGAATTTCCCACTGCTCCTTAATGTCCTGTATTTTCTCAATAGCATTATATCTATTTTGTACTATCGTGCTGTACTTATCACTCATCTGTTTATCTACTCTTAGCATATCTAGTTCTAATTTTATATTTCTTGGTGATTTCTGTGCCTTCCGCAGTTTTATTCTTATCTTTCCAACTACTGGTACATGGTCACTATTGCAATCTGCTCCTGGCCTTGTTTTAACAGACGTTAGCCCTTTCCTGAATCTTCTCTGTACCAGTATAAAATCAATTTGATTGTGTACTTTTTTGTCTGGGCTTTGCCATGTCCATAGTCGTCTAGGGTGTTGTTTGAACCAGGTGTAACCTATCATTATTTCACGTGTCTTTGCCCAATCTATCAATCTATCCCCTCTGTCATTCATCTCTCTAAGGCCATGTCCCCCAGTCACATTTTTCACTTTAGCTATTCCTACCTTTGCATTGAAATCCCCTAATATAATAGTTATTTCTTGGGGTTTACACTGTTCCATGGTCATCTCTAGTGCGTTGTAAAACCTGTCAATGTCTTCTTTGCTACTACTTATTGGTAGCAAGCAAGCAAAATCGAGAAATGACATAAAACATTCGAATAGTCAGATGGTTGGCTGGAAATCAGGGATAACTATTTTTACAATCAATCAATCATGTTGTTGCTGGTATATGTACATCAATGACATGTTTCAAAGACCAAGGTATTTGGGCGACCACGAAAAAGATGAATGGATGAAATATTAGAAACACTAGGAAACATAACAGCAGCAGAAGCAAACAGAAGAGCAAAAGACCACAAATGATATCTCCGCTCAACGCTGAAATGCAAAAGAGGAAGGAAAAAAAAGAAATAAAGAAAAGCGTTGTTAACAGTAGATTTCAAATGAACAGATAAGAAACGAACCAAAACAATAATACATGTAGAGGTTTTTAAGAAGAAGGCGTTGATAATACATCGGTCATGTGCTGAGAATGAACGAAGACAGACTTTCCCGTCAGGCATTTTTGTGGAAACCATCTGGTAAAAGAAAACCAAGAGAATCGCTAGGCAGAACAATAAACAGTGAAGGCTCAACTGGGATTAAGTAATATCCAAGAACTACAAGAACTAACAGCAAATCGTCAACCGTGGAGAACTATGACTTTCGCTCTATATGCTGTCGTCGTCCCGAGAGGAAAACAAAAATGAAATGAGTGTAACATATGCTTTCACTAAGTTTTCTTAACACAGGCGTGCCCAACATTTCTTGATTGACACGATAAACAACTGTAGTATGGGATTTTGAATGAGAGTAGACTCCATCGTCCAAGTTCATTGTCTGGATGGAAAAGATTAGTTCCCGGTCCTGCTTCTGTACCTCCCATAGACCAGTAATTCTGTTGTTCCTCTGTCTGGGACAGTCACTTGTCTCCTATAAGCTGTTGTGAGTTTGAATAGCAGAAGAACGCAATTTATCACACCGTAAGCCGAGCGCATCAAGATTACGACCATGGAGAGGGTTTCCATAATGACAATTATGAAGACCTTTTTGACTAATGCTTTGAAATCGTATCGAATTTGTAGCAGATCCGTAATCTGAGAGCTTCAAAATAACTTCACGTCAGATTCAGATTGAGTAATCTGTAAGATGATTGTTGCAGGATTGTTGTCTTTCTTTTAGACGGGATAGAGATTGAAGTCTGTTTGGATAATGATTGAGTGGGGATTTTGTTTTATGGAGAAAGATTGAGAGATTTATTTTTTTTCTTGTCTGCACGCATTAGAGAGGGAGATTTTTGGTGGATTAATAACAGAAAGTTTTGCTGTCGTGTGGTTTAAGTAAGGATAGGAGATCTGTGATAACTTTAAGTAAGTGTAGGAGTTCTGTGACAGCTTTAAGTAAGTGTAGGAGTTCTGTGATAGCTTTAAGTAAGTATAGGAGATCTGTGATAGCTTTAAGTAAGTGTAGGAGTTCTGTGATAGCTTTAAGTGTAGGAGATCTGTGATAGCTTTAAGTAAGTATAGGAGATCTGTGATAGCTTTAAGTAAGTGTAGGAGATCTGTGATAGCTTTAAGTAAGTGTAGGAGATATGTGATAGCTTTAAGTAGGTGTAGGAGTTCTGTGATAGCTTTAAGTAAGTGTAGGAGATCTGTGATAGCTTTAAGTAAGTGTAGAAGATCTGTGATAGCTTTAAGTAAGTGTAGGAGATCCGTGATAGCTTTAAGTAAGTGTAGGAGATCTGTGATAGCTTTAAGTAAGTGTGGGAGTTCTGTGATAGCTTTAAGTAAGTGTAGGAGATCTGTGACAGCTTTAAGTAAGTGTAGGAGATCTGTGATAGCTTTAGGTAAGTGTAGAAGATATGTGATAGCTTTAAGTAAGTGTAGGAGATCTGTGATAACTTTAAGGAAGTGTAGGAGATCTGTGATAGCTTTAAGTAAGTGTAGGAGTTCTGTGATAGCTTTAAGTAAGTGTAGGAGATCTGTGATAGCTTTAAGTAAGAGTAGGAGATCTGTGATAGCTTTAAGTAAGTGTAGGAGATATGTGATAGCTATAAGTAAGTGTAGGAGATCTGTGATAGCTTTAAGTAAGGGTTAGGCGTTATGTGACAACTTTAAGTAATATGTTGAGTTATGTGACAATTAAAAGTAATATTTAGAGTTATGTGACAACTTTAAGTAAGGGTAGGATATCTGTGACAACTTTAAGTAAGATTTTGAGTTCTGTGACAGATTAGTTTTGTGACAACTTTAAGTAAGACCAGTTCTGTGGCAACTTTAAGTAAGATCAGTTCTGTGACAACTTTAAGTAAGATCAGTTCTGTGACAACTTTAAGTAAGATCAGTTCTGTGACAACTTTAAGTAAGATCAGTTCTGTGACAACTTTAAGTAAGATCAGTTCTGTGACAACTTTAAGTAAGATCAGTTCTGTGGCAACTTTAAGTAAGATCAGTTCTGTGACAACTTTAAGTAAGATCAGTTCTGTGACAACTTTAAGTAAGATCAGTTCTGTGACAACTTTAAGTAAGATCAGTTCTGTGACAACTTTAAGTAAGATCAGTTCTGTGGCAACTTTAAGTAAGATCAGTTCTGTGACAACTTTAAGTAAGATCAGTTCTGTGACAACTTTAAGTAAGATCAGTTCTGTGACAGCTTTAAGTAAGATCAGTTCTGTGACAACTTTAAGTAAGATCAGTTCTGTGACAACTTTAAGTAAAAGCAGCTCTGTGACAACTTTAAATAAGATCAGTTCTGTGACAACTTTAAGTAAAAGCAGTTCTGTGACAACTTTAAGTAAAAGCAGATCTGTGACAACTTTAAGTAAGATCAGTTATGTGACAACTTTAAGTAAAAACAGTTCAGTGACAACTTTAAGTACAAGCAGTTCTGTGACAACCTTAAGTAAGAGCAGTTCTGTGACAACTTTAAGTAAGATCAGATCTGTGACAACTTTAAGTAAAAGCAGTTCTGTGACAACATTAAGTAAGATTAGAGTTCTGTGACAACTTTAAGTAAGGGAAGGTGTTATGTGACAACTTTCAGCAACGGTTTGATGTCTGTGACAACTTTAAGTAAGATTAGAGTTATGTGACAACTTTAAGTAATATTAGATTTATGTGACATCTTTAAGTAAGATTAGAGTTATGTGACAACTTTAAGTAATATTAGAGTTATGTGATAGCTTTAAGTAAGATTAGAGTTATGTGACAGTTTTAAATAAGATTAGAGTTATGTGATAACTTTAAGTAAGATTACAGTTATGTGACAGCTTTAAGTAAGATTAGAGTTATGTGACAACTGTAAGTAAGATTAGAGTTATGTGATAACTTTAAGTAAGGATTGGAGTTTTGTCACAATTTTAAGAAAGGACATTAACTCTCTCACAGCTTTAATTAATGGTATGAGTTCCCTTATATCTTTAAGGCATATGAGGGATCTGATGCTAGTGCCAATGGCACATTTTATGAATGATGTGGTCAGTATCACACCACACCGCTCTACGTTCCTAGAAAAAAACAACTGGTACCCACTTCAGAGACTGTCGGTGCCAGAACCGTGTCAGTCCACAAATGAAAGAAAATAATTCACCGTATCTAGGAATGGAACTAAAACAATTTCCTGTCAGCAGTGAACGCTTTAGTTACTAAATAACCATCGCCTCGTAATTCGTCCTGTTATGTGTTGTTATGTATAGTTATATGTGTTGTTATATTTATTATTATGTGTATTGTTATATGTTTTGTTATGTGAGATGGTTTTATTGGCGCAGCAGGCTTGGATCGTGGTTCGATCCAAATGTGACACTCTCATGTCCAGCTCAAAGAAAATGGGTACCCATCCAATGAGCTGGGAAAGATTGACTGACACCAGATAATTTGCTTCCCCACATTCAGTCACTGCGGTCCTGCACGGACAGTTTTACGTTATGTGAACTAATGATAGAGGTTTGTTATTGTAATATGAACTAATGACTGAGTGATTTACTGTTAGCTGAACTAATGACTGAGTTATTTATTGCTGTGTGATCTAATGACTGAGTGATTTATTGCTAGCTGAACTAATGACTGAGTGATTTATTGTTAGGTGAACTATGACTGAGTGATTTATTGCTGTGTGAACTATGACTGAGTGATTTATTGTTAGGTGAACTAATGAATGGGTGATTTATTGTTAGGTGAACTATGACTGAGTCATTTATTGTTAGGTGAAATATGACTGAGTGATTTATTGCTGTGTGAACTAATGACTGAGTAATATGTTGCTATGTGAACTAATGACTGTGTTGCTGCTGTGTAAATTCATGATTGAGTGAGTTGCTATGTAAACTAATGCCTGAGTATATTATTATGTGAACTAATGACCGAGTGAATTATTGTGATTTGAACTAATGGTTGAGTGTGCTATTGCTGATTGAACTAGTAATTCAGCTGACTGTTGCTATGGAAACTAATGATAGAATGAAGTAATGCATATTAATAAGTCAATGAGTTGTTTTAGTATGATCTAATTATTAATGGGCTGTTGTTATTCAAAGTTATAATTAGTGGGTTGTTATGTTAACTAATGATTCGTTAGTTATTGTAATGTGAACTAATATTTGGAGTTACTGTTACAAAGACTGATAATATTTTGATGTCATGCAAGCTAATATATGAGTTGTCACGTTAATTGAGTTGCTATATGAAATTATTCATTAATTGTTATGTAGAGCCAGTCTTAACATATGGACGTGAATCATGGACAATAGGTAAAAATATCACTGGAGGCTGTAGAAATGTGGTTTTACAGAAGAATGTTGAGAAAACCATGGACAGCAAGGAGAAGAGTAATGAAAATGTTATGAAAGAGGCTAAAGCAGAAAGAGAGCTAATTTCCAATATTAGGAAGAAACAATCATCATTTGTTTGGCCATGTAATGAGAAGAGAACAGCTGGAATATATTGTAACAACTGGGAAAATTGAGGGACGAAGAGATAGAGGGAAGCAAAGAGAAAAGATACCAGACATCTTAAGAGAATGGCTTGGCAGAAGGTCAACAACAGAAATAATAAATAACCGTTGAGATCAAAAGTTGCCGAAAGACATGATCACCTACGCCAGCAGGCCCGGTACTTGATGATGATGAAATAATAATTGAGAGAGAAAGTCTAATGGAAGAGCAATGTCGACATTGTGCAAGTCTCCACCAATAAAATACAATCCACTCAAGTAAGTGTAAACGAGCTGACAAACCAGACAACAATTACAACGTTGCCCTCATCAACACCGATGAACTTAGCACATACGTCGCTCTCTATGTCCATATGTGCGTTATATCCGTGACGTATGAGCGGTTAAGTCGACCTCAACTTTACATTATTATTTGTAATTCCATCTCATTTTTAAGATACATAATTTAGCCGACTTTAAATAAATTTCTAACTGTTACTATCGCGTATTTATTTGTCATTATTTCCTGCAGTGGTTGTCAAACTGTGCTCCTGGGCACCGCGGTCACCATCATCATCATCATCATCATCAAGTGCCATGCCTGACGTAGGTGATGTTTCTCCACAAACCTCTACCCACAGTACAACTCATCAACTTCACCCCTGTTGTACCACAATGTTAAGCTCTCTAATATTATTTCTCTATGTCGCCCGAGATCTCTCTTTCCCTCTTGTCATCGGAGCTTTGTCAAACAAGAATACCCAGAAGTAGACAAGAAGGCCCTACAAGTTTTAACTCCGTCTGTGACTACCAACTTATGTGAGACCAGGTTTTCAGCATTGGCAGGCATCAAAACCAAATACAGATCACATGTGGACGCAGAGAGAGAGATTAGAATAGCAATTTCCAAACGTGTGTCCAGATTTGAAGACCTAATGAGGATAAAACAAGCTCTTTGTTCCCATTGACTTTGTTTACAGGATATAAATATCACAATGTAGATTGATTCAGCTATTGTTTTTATTTTCAAATATAAAAATGACACTCGTCCATTTAATTTATATCCAAAACGTTATTTATTTACTTCCACTGTCAATTGAACAATTGTTGTCAAATTTAATGTTAATTATGTCGTTAAGATGATATTAAAATATAGTTGTCTTTTTTTACATTGTTGATATATGGTGCTGCCGCTCGTGATTTGTGTTTAAGAGTTAGGGCTCTGTTGACCGAGACAAGTTTGACGACAGCCGATTTCCTGTCTTCGCTACGTCCTCTTTTCTTTGCTCCTCGCTATCCTTTTCTCTCATTCCCCGACCCCTCTCTTGTATTTTCCTTTCTATATCTTTGCAGTTATCCTTTCCCCTCTTATTCCATTTTGATCCCAACCGCTTCCATTAGTTCCCTCGTCTCAAGTGCGATGTCTCGAAATAAATACAACGGATTACCTCGGAGAGACCGCTGAAAGACCTGAAATTAACAAACTGATTGCTGATAACGAAGGCATCTGAGCAATGCCTGATAGCGATCACATCAGTGAGAGCTCTTGGTTATAAAGGCCTTTCTACAAGATGTGGATTGGATGCACTTTATCTCGTCCCTATAAATAAATGGTCGCTTTATTAGCTGTCTATTCCGACATAAACGATAATGACTCGGTGCATTTCACTTCGTTGCCTTTACTTTTTATCTTAGTTTAGTTTTCTTGTTTATTATTACTATTATTGTTTGTAAATGTTATTTAGTAAATATTAGTATTACTGTTTGTAAATGTTATTCAGCAAATATTACTATTATTGCTTGTAAATGTTATTCAGCAAATATTACTATTTTTGTGTGTAAACCAAAGTCGGGTAGGTTCTTAAGAGATGAACGGGTGGGAATCTAAAGAAAGACATGAGTCTTGAGGAAGGAATCATGTTTGATCTAAAGATAGTTTAGTTTAGTTTAGTTTAGTTTAGTTTAGTTTAGTTTAGTTTAGTTTAGTTTAGTTTAGTTTAGTTTAGTTTAGTTTAGCCGACAGATCATCCACATTGTACATCAGGCAAGTGTATAATTGCTTAGATCTCCTGAGAAGAATATCCATCAACGTGTAGGGACTAATAACACCGGTGTTGTGTTGTTTGATAAGTCTTCTGTTCATTATTAGTTAGCTATGTAGGAACATTTTTATTTACTTACATATATAAAAGCAAGTAAAGTACACCCGTCACGCCAACTGGCGTATAGCGAATATGGTGTTAGTGACCATAAATTTTACAGACCCTCGGCTCATGATTTTTGGGGGTAATGTGGTCGGTACTACACCCGTGCCGCTTTACTTTCCCAGAAAATAAATCCGGTACCCATTAAAGACTGGGTGAACCGGAGCCGTCGGTTGGGATCGAACCCTACCTCTTATCCTCTATAATCCAGTTCACTAACCACTGAGCTATCGCGGCTCCATACTTACATATATGCGTGCGTGTGATTTGTTTGTTCCTGCTGAAGGTCTATTGAGCCGAAACGTTGTTCTAATTTGTGTCCTCCATCAATTACGTAAAGCTTTATCCATGCCATTTTTGTTTCTACTTTTTGTCCATTTCTCCTTCCTCCTTGATAGGTTTCTTTGAACTGCTGCCTAGCGCTCTCACCTGACATCTCCCACATTGACACGATATCTATTCATAGCTGCAGATTCAGGGTCTTTCTTAGGTCTGTTTTATCTGTCAGCGTCTCTGAAGGGCTTTCAGAATGTGCGATTCATTATCTTTCCGCACTCAACATTAGCCAAACTGGCAAGTCTGTCAGCACGTTCATGACCTCTTACATCCGCGTGCCCTGGCACGAAAATGAAGAAGACACTTTTTGTTTCGAATATACCTCCGCAGAGACTCAAACCACTGCTGTCGAGCACAGCCAGTTGTGATCTTTCTGAAGATACTCATTGAGTCACTGAGGTAACACAACATGTGTATAATAAGTCTGTGTCTCAAGCCATGCTAATGCTTTTGCAATAGTCATAATTTACATGGTCACACTACTTATTGTCAATGCAAAAGAACCACTAAGGATCGACAAGGCAAGTTATATATGAACATGTTTGATCTAAAGACCAACAAAAGTTATATATGAACATGTTTGATCTAAAGATCAACAAAACAAGTTATGTATGAACATGTTTGATCGAAAGATCGTCAAGACACTGATAAATAAACACCTTTGATCTACATAGGAACGGTGAAAGTTTGAGAAAGTAAAACTTTAAGATCAAAGAAAGCATATAGCTGGCTGGCAGAAAAGCTGTACACTACAGTGATCAGTAATTTCATAACATGGAGTTGAAGCCTTGCATCCCCCGTCAACCTGAGACCGGTCGATTGTGTCGGCCTGTGATTATCCTTGGCTCAGATACATTTGGAGCATAATAAATAAATACGTTTCTGGTACTAGATCAACACAAGAACATCGTACATGAGTCAAGTTCAATAACTTGTAGATATGTTGATGAGGCACTTTTTGCGCATGCTACATCAGTCAATGCAAAATTTTAGAGAATTGTTTTTCTTTACAGATTTTGCGTCTGGATAAATTTTAAAGTGTTTTTTAGGGGGCAATGTAAGATGCTTTACAAATGTAAGAGTTTCCGAGTGTAATCACGTTTGGAAACTACATAAATGGAACTATTACTTTTCAGTGTACCGGAGCCTGATCTGTAGATCATTGTCACGACAAGAAACATTCAGTTGTTCTTTGAAAATATTTTTTAAAATTTTAGTTTCATTTGATCATTATAGACTAGACACTTAAACGTATGTCAGTAGATGTTTTGTATTTTAGAGACTTCCTTCATATTCTTCTTTCTTGCTTGTTTGCCTTATAGCGCCAAGGGAGATATCATTTTCGGTGTTTTGCTTTTCCGTTGGCCTCCCCCGCCGTTATGTTTCCTAGTGTTTCTATGTTCCATTAAGTCATCTTTCTCGTGGTAGACCAATGGTTCTGGTGTTCATGCAACGTTTATTAAAGTCTCGTTTGTTTTACTTTTTGGTCTTTCTGTCTCATCATGTGGTAAAACAATTTTATGTGTTGTTTCTTTATGTGTTCAGTGACAGAAATTACTCGTAACTTTTTTCTCAGTTCTTCAACATGCAGCGCTAGGAAACGTAACACTGATGTATCTACCTCTCTTTAAATGAATGTGCGACTCTGACCCGATGATATACACTTTTCATGGACATTTTAGACAAGATCTGTTCTAAAAATATTGATTTTCTTCATTTTCAATCACTTTCTGTTCAATCACAAATCATCCTTTGCCTAATCACTGCAGTCCACAATTACCGCAGTCCTCAATCACCGCAGTCCTCAATCACCGCAGTCCTCAATAACCGCAGTCCTCAATCACCGCAGTCCTCAATCACC
Organism: Megaustenia siamemsis; assembly: GCA_032433765.1. Classification (NCBI taxonomy): domain Eukaryota; kingdom Metazoa; phylum Mollusca; class Gastropoda; order Stylommatophora; family Ariophantidae; genus Megaustenia; species Megaustenia siamemsis. The sequence continues at coordinate 6,415,650 of JAVIAB010000117.1, read as the reverse complement.
GCAGTCCACAATTACCGCAGTCCTCAATCACCACAGGTCTCAATCACCGTATCCTTAATCACCCTTTGCCTAATCGCCGCAGACTTCAATCACTGCAGTCTTCAATCACCGCAATCCTTAATCACCACAGTCCTCAATCACCGCAGTTCTTAATCACTCTTTTCCTAGTCACCGCAACCCTCAATCACCGCAATCCTTAATCACCACAGTCCTCAATCACCGCAGTCTCCAATCACCACAGTCTTCAATCACCACAGTCCTCAATCACCGCAGTTCTTAATCACTCTTTTCCTAGTCACCGCAACCCTCAATCACCACAGTCCTCAATCACCCTTTGCCTAAACACCGCAGTCCTTAATCACCCTTTGCCTAATCACCGCAATCCTTAATCACCCTTTGCCTAATCACCGCAATCCTTAATCACCGCAGTCCTCAATCACCCTTTGCCTAATCACCGCAATCCTTAATCACCACAGTCCTTAATCACCCTTTGCCTAATCACCGCAATCGTCAATTACCACAGTCCTCAATCACCCTTTGCCTAATCACCGCAATCCTTAATCACCGCAGTCCTCAATCACCCTTTGCCTAATCACCGCAATCCTTAATCACCGCAGTCCTCAATCACCCTTTGCCTAATCACCGCAATCGTCAATTACCACAGTCCTCAATCACCCTTTGCCTAATCACCGCAATCCTTAATCACCGCAGTCCTCAATCACCCTTTGCCTAATCACCGCAATCCTTAATCACCGCAGTCCTTAATCACCCTTTGCCTAATCACCGCAATCGTCAAGTACCACAGTCCTTAATCACCCTTTGCCTAATCACCGCAATCGTCAATTACCACAGTCCTCAATCACCCTTTGCCTAAACACCGCAGTCCTCAATCACCCTTTGCCTAATCACCGCAATCGTCAATTACCACAGTCCTCAATCACCCTTTACCCAGATAACTGATCACCTTCTTTTCCAAAAATCAGATTGGAATCTCACGAGAGTCTCATACATTTTACATCCATAAAGTTTTAAATGCTATATGACTATGTTTACCTTCAACTATTTAAATACACAGAAGCTATCAGATGCTGTATTTTAAAACACGTAAATTACAAACACAAAAATCCATGCATGGGATCTGCACGATGAACATAAAAACAAAAATAAGAAATTAACCACAAGTGAGGAAACAAAATGAAGACAGCAAAAAGATGATTTTCCTGGGGCTTGTCTCTAATGTTATTTCTCTTACAGTTTATGAAACAAAAACGTTAATTTGTTTTTCGTTTTTCTTGTGTGAAAACACAATAACAGCATATTTTGTGAGTGTATTCGTCTATCGAGAACACTGAAAGATGTTCACACAATGAAAGAACGAAATCTTAGCGAGCAAGCAAGGTGGCTTCACCTGGAAATGAGAAAATAATGGATGAGAAATGTGAGGAATTGGAAAAAAGAAAATAATGGATGAGAAATGTGAAGAATTGGAAATGAGAAAGTAATGGATGAGAAATGTGAAGAATTGGAAATGAGTAAAAATGGATGAGAAATGTGAAGAATTGGAAACGAGAAAGTAATGGATGAGATATGTGAGGAATTTGGAAATGAGAAAGTAATGGATGAGAAATGTGAGGAATTGGAAATGAGAAAATACAGGATGAGAAATGTGAGAATTGGAAATGAGAAAATAATGGATGAGAAATGTGAAGAATTTTAACTGAGAAAATAATGGATGAGAAATAAGAAAATAAAATAATGAATTAGAAGTGTGAGGAAGTGGAAATGTGAAAATAATGGATGAGAAATGTGAGGAACTGGAAATGAGAAAATAATGGATGAGAAATGTGAGGAACTGGAAATGTGAAAATAATGGATGAGAAATGTGAGGAACTGGAAATGAGAAAATAATGGGTTAGAAGTGTGTGGAATTGGATGAAAGACAACATTGGGTGAGAAATGACAGGAATTTGAAACATGAAAGTAATGGTTGAATCATGTATACATCCTCCCATCCTATCACTCAAGTTTATCTCCTCAAATCCCTTCCCTCAAGTATACATCCTTCCCATCACGTACATCCTCCCATCTTTCCCCTCACGTATACACCCTCCATTCTTCCACTCACGCATTCATCATCCCATCTTTACCATCACATATGCATCCTCCCATCCTTACTCTCACACATACATCATACCATTCTTGCACTCACGCATACATCCTCCCATTCTTCTACTTACGTATACATCATCCCATTCTTCCACTTACGTATACATCCTTTCATTCTTCCACTTACGTATACATCCTCCCATTCTTCCACTTACGTATACATCCTCCCATTCTTCCACTTACGTATACATCCTCTCATTCTTTCTCTCACGTAAGCATCCTCCCATCCCCTCCTCTCACGTAAACATCCTCCCATCCTTCCTCTAACACATACATCATCCCATCCTTCCTCTCACGCATGCATCATCCCATCCTTCCTCTAACACATACATCATCCCATCCTTCCTCTCACGCATACATCATCCCATCCTTCCTCTAACACATACATCATCCCATCCTTCTCTCACGCATACATTATCCCATCCTTCCTCTCACGCATACATCATCCCATCCTTCCTCTCACACATACATCATCCCATCCTTCCTCTCACGCATACATCATCCCATCCTTCCTCTAACACATACATCATCTCATCCCTCTCTCACGTGTATACCTCTTCCAATCTTATCATTCAACTCCCCTCCCCCACTACCCCTATCTCATTTCCCATTTATCTTTTAATGGAACTAATCACCTGGCCTAGACACATCTCTACTTCCCACATTTCTACTGCCCACAATTCTACTTCCCACAATTCTACTTCCCACAATTCTACTGCCCACATTTATACTTCCCAGAATTCTACTTCCCACATTTCTACTGCCCACAATTCTACTTCCCACAATTCTACTGCCCACAATTCTACTTCCCACAATTCTACTGCCCACATTTATACTTCCAACAATTCTACTTTCCACATTTCTACTGCCCACAATTCTACTTCCCACAATTCTACTGCCCACAATTCTACTTCCCACAATTCTACTGCCCACATTTATACTTCCCACAATTCTACTTCCCACAATTCTACTGCCCACAATTCTACTTCCCACAATTCTACTTCCAACAATTCTACTTCCCACAATTCTACTGCCCACAATTCTACTTCCCACAATTCTACTGCCCACAATTCTACTTCCCAGAATTCTACTGCCCACAATTCTACTTCCCACAATTCTACTGCCCACAATTCTACTTCTAACAATTCTACTGCCCACAATTCTACCTTCCACAGATCTACTGCCCACATTTCTACTGCCCACAATTTTACTGCCAACAATTCTACTTCTCACAATTCTACTGCCCACAATTCTACTTCTCACAATTCTACTGCCCACAATTCTACTTTCCACATATCTACTGCCCACAATTATACTGCCCACAATTCTACTTCCCACAATTCTACTTCCAACAATTCTACTGCCCACAATTCTAATTCCCACAGATCTACTTTTAACAATTCTATTTCCCATAATTCTACTTCCCACAATTCTATTTCCCACAATTCTACTGACCACAATTCTACTTGTCACAATTCTACTGCCCACAATTATACTCCCCACAATTATACTCCCCACAATTATACTCCCCACAATTCTACTTCCCACAATTCAACTTCCCACAGATCTACTTCCCACAATTATACTTCTCACAATTCTACTTCCCACAATTCAACTTCCCACAGATCAACTGCCCACAATTCTACTTCCCACAATTCAACTTTCCACACATCTACTGCCCACAATTATACTTCCCAAAATTCTGCTGCCCACAATTCTAGTGTCCACAATTGTGTTGTCAATAATTCTACTGTCCACAATTCTACAGTCCACAATTCTGCTGCCCACAATTCTAGTGTCCACAATTGTGTTGTCAATAATTCTGCTGTCCACAATTCTGATGTCCACAATTCTACAGTCCACAATTCTCCTTCCCACTGATCTACCTCCCACAATTCTGCTGCCCAAAATTCTACTGACCATAATTCTACTTCCCACAATTCTACCTCCCACAATTCTACTTCCCACAATTCTACTTCCCAT
>JAVIAB010000117.1:6289001-6406501 GCA_032433765.1 Megaustenia siamemsis | reverse complement strand
ATTTGAAATTCTACTTTTGACTTCAACTTCCGCAGCGATCACATCATCTTTCCCCACTGTTTTTTTCGGTTTTTTTTATACCTCTCTTTACAGCTTAGTTTGGTTGGATGGACCGATCATTAGCACCGCTCATTCACTTGCCTCGATCGATATTATAATGCTTTCGCTGCGTCTTTGGAGTGTCCTTTTCTCAAATCCTTCCATTCTGCTGCAAGATTTGATCGTCCGCATTTTTGCACGTTAGGCAATAACATTCGTTATGATCAATTCTTTGATGGGAAATTGATGTGAACTTGATTTTGATTTCTCTCAGTCGGTGTTGTTTCCGGATCTATAAGAAGGGGGGAAAAAGGGGGAGGGGGGAGAAATAGAAAGAAAATGTTTACCTACAGTTTTGAAATACAGAAAGACAATCAGTGTGTTATCTTTTTCTGTTTGTTATTTTTTCTATTTTATGCTTTTGCTGTAGTCGTAAAGCGTCTTTGGGTAAAGGAGGAATGTGTAATATAATGTCATGTCTGAAGATGTCTTGTTAATTCAGTGTCTGTTGATGTTGTATTATTTATCTAAAATCTGAAGGTGTTCTGTTGATTGTTATTTTAGCCAGTTCCATTTTAGATGTGAATTAGAATGTCCAAGAGATAACTAGAACATGGGAACAGCTTCATTAGGAAGTGTTATACCAAGCCGTATTACTAGTAACAAATGTGGATATAAAAGTGGGAGATGAAGGAGGTTCTAAGAGCGATGTTTGCAATTGAAATAATATATAGTATTGAAATATGTGATTGTTTCACTGGTGTCGCATTGGCTATGTTAACAAATGATAACAAACTCAGAGAACAAAGAAAACTGTGCAGATTTTGTTTCAAAAGTTTTCTTAATTCATTTCAGTATAAAATGTAATGGTCACTAGTCAATATATTTTGTGTTCAGCTTTGTTGTCCATCAGAGAGGTGTGATGTATAATAGCTCAGGGAAAAGCAGGTTCATAAAAAAATTAGGAAGATACAGTGCAAACCATTTTTTAAAATGGAAACCAGAAAAAGAGTTCTAAAATGTTATGTAGAACACGTGCTAACATATGGATGTGAATCATCGACAATAGGACAACAGACAAGAAAAATCACTACAAGTTATAGAAAGGTGGGTTTACAGAAGAATGTTGAGAATACCATGGACAGCTAAGAAGAGTAATGCAACCATTCTGAAAGAGGCCAAAGCAAAGAGCTAATTTCTCATATTAGTAAGAAACAATCATCATTGTTTGGCCATGTAATGAGAAGAGAACAGCTGGAATATATTGTAACAACTGGAAAAATTGAGGTACGAAGAGATAGAGGGAAGAAAAGATAAAAACAGCAGACAGCTTAAGAGAATGGCTTGGCAGAAGGTCAACAACAGAAATGACAAATAACTTTAGAGAACGAGAGTTTTAAAAAGACATGATCACCTACGCCAGCAGGCATGGTACTTGATGATGCTGTCCGTCCGTGTCTAATATTTGGTGTTTGAGGTTTGTGGTGACAGAACTAAACACTACAAACTAACTATAGTCCGTTCAGAATCGTTTGCCGAGATGTTATGATTTATAATTCAAAAAGTTCTTGATGATTTCACATGATTTTTGGCATACGGTGTTAAAATGTCCATGTCACGAGAACATATGTGTTACTCGATGTCTAGCTATAACGGTTTTCTTAAAGCGGCGAATTCCTTTGATCTTTGCCCATGTAACTATTATTTTGACCCTAATCAAAATGTTTTACAGTAATCTAGTGCAACGATGACCCATAGGCGTGTCCATAAAATTTTACTTGGTGGCAAGTATACAAATTTTAAATTATATATAGAACTTTTGTTCGTAGAGTCAATTTGATATAGTTCCATGCTCTTGGTGTGAGTTTCCCAAATGTTGTCGCTGCCTTTCAAATACGTACATTTAGTTCCTCATCTAAGGAAAGTGTGGCTGTAATAGTGGATCCAAGATAGCTGAACTTCTGTACTGACTCAAGCAGGCTTCCATTCAAAGTAATGGTTGTTGGTTTGCTTATAACATATTTTTGATTGCTTGGGTGGTCTTGAACAATAAACTGTTTAACAAATCAACTAGGAAATTTTGCAAATCAAACTATTTATCTGTAGACTTAATCAGAGTAATGATCATTCAGAATCAGACGAGTCAAATAGGTCGATTACTGCTTTCGGCTGAACAAACAACAAACCATCCTTTTTCCAATATTCCTCTTCTTGTCGTAACACATGATCCTCACATTTTACCCAGTAGTCTTTATTTATATTTGATAGAGCCTGATTTGTAAGTATCTCAACATCGCATAATTTGAAAGTTTTATTTGTATATGCTACGTGTCCTTTAACTTTTGCCCAAACTAGTTCTATAGGATTTAAGTGTGCATGATATGGAGGTAGTCTCAAACATCTATGGCCATGTTCTTGAATTAACTTGTCTATTTTAAATATCTTTGTACGTTGTGTCTGTTTTACAAGGCTAAGCAATTCGGGTTTCAAGTAGCTGTCGTTAACTTGTATGTGTTCTTTTATGAGCCACGTTTTGATTGCAGCCGGTGTTTATAATATCGATTAACTTTTTTTTAATATAGGTTAAATAAGGCATCTTTGAAACTGGATCACATTTCTTTGATAAAAAAATATTTTTATAGCGACATTAGTATTCTAAACCTAACTTCAAAACATCAATGCAAATGAACAATAAGTTTTTGAAAAAAATAATAATGTCTAGGCAAACGAATCTGAACGGACTATAGAAGCGTATCTACATAGTGCTTAATTGTGGGTGTTGTTCGTTATGTGTATTTGCAAACATGAATTCAATTGGTTACAATTAGTGTGGCCGTATTTCTCAATGATTTTGTCAACATGGTACACCTTTTTCTTATTCGTATTCTTCACAAGTTGTAACAATTCGGGTTTTAAATATGTGTCGTCAAATTTGACATTTTCATTCGCAAGCCATGTCCTAATTTGCTCTTTTGTATTTGATGCAGTAGGCACTTTGTCCCATCTTGAATTCCCTAAGGAAGTGCTGATATAGTAAAACAGTAACCTTTTGCATAGTTATAAATTTGCATTTCAAACTCATTGTAATTTAGATATAAATGTTGGTATTTAAAGTCAACAAATTGTCTACTGAGTCTTCACAAAATTAATAAAGATACGCCTTCCCTTAGGTAATTAATGCCCAGGCCGTGGTGCGTCATGTCGTTCAATAACAATTCAGTTTTGTGCACGGGATTTTCCTGAACTTAGTGTTTCTGCAATAGCCAAACTATTTTACGTGAACGACCGCACCAAATTAATGTATATATCCTAAAATGGTGTCAAATTCGAACAGGGTGAATTTAATATAGCCTAAAGAAGAAAACTTTTAAACTAGATCAAATTTCTCAGAGCAAAAAATATTTCTATAACGACATCAATATTATAAGATTACATGCAAAAGTTGAAAGCAAAATAACAAACGGTTATCACGTAAAGCTAATTCAAGTGTGGTTATAAATTTCTGAACGGACTATAGTTCTGCTGGTGACTTGACTTCAATCCGGTTAATGATCGTACAAGTGCTGTCCACTACATCCCCCTTCAACTGACTTAACACTTTCGGCAGATCGAACTCCATGTTCCCTGTTTCCTCTTCCACAGAGACCGCTCCGTTTAGATTATTCAGAAGCAGCAAAGATTAAAGATACAAAGCAGAATCAGGAATATTTTTGAAGAAAATCTTTACAAATAAATCATAAATAACAATGAAATACCATAACAAAAATGGAGATTTGGTTTAAGTAAGGACTATGGGTTTCTCTCTCTCACTTCCTCTTGTAATCGTTCGGGAGATACAAAGTTCTGGTTCTCGTCCTTGTGGGTAGCTGCACTCAATGTCAATTGATGTTGTAACAGTTCTTTGATGTCTGTCAGTCTTACTCTAGGCCTGTCTCTTGCTCTTCTCCCTTCTTTTAATATTTACTTTGAATGGCAAGGACGCAACGGTACTATTTCTAGATGGGCAAAGCAATTTATTTTTTGGTTTTGTATGAGGTCAAGGTCAAGTACGAGACTTGAATCGGCGTCTTAGCACGCGAGGTTCACCTATCTAGAAGTATTCCGAGACTTCTGAATAGTGTCGCTCCAAGCATCGAGACTCACGATGCGAGGCGGCATTCCTCACCCTCCCAGAGTACTAACCTGGTACCCATTTCTGCCAGTGGCTGGGTCGACCAGGGGGTATTTTCTTTTTCAAACCACGAGTACCATTCACACTGCTTACAGCGGGAATCGAACACGGGTTGTCCGAACGCCGGTAGCGAAGTCGGGTGGTTTTCACCAAATAGGCTACCGAAGCCCTCTGAATTCGAATTGCCCAGTTAACAGCTCAGAACATATTTAACCAATCCTTTCATTAGATTAATCTCTGTATTAAATATAACCAAAGTAAAATCAGATTAATGTAAAATAAAAAAGATATAATAGTAAACATTTGTAAAAGTTCCCTCCACGTCTTGTTAGGCTTATTTGTAAAATGGCGTTAGTTGCCATAGGTTTTCATGGTCTCAGCACACTTTTGGGTGATGGTCGGCATAACGCTATTCCACCTTCATTTTCCTGAAAAATTCTATGGTACCTATTTTTATAGTCTGTGTGACCCCCTAGTCTTGTCGATCCGAGAAAAGCATATACCACTTCTGGAATTTGAATCCAGGCCCTTCAGATCAGGTAGCAAGCACTGCAGATACTGAGCCACCAAAGTTCCAAATATTAAAAGGACAGAGGCACAAAGATGCTTCCAGATGCATAGACATACGGAGCTGGTGTAAACTGATGATACTAATGAAAAATTGTAAACAAAAAAGGGAAAATGTGTATGGTAACAGTTTTATGTAGATGAGAAACAAAACAAAAGTGGAACGACGTTTCGACCAAAAAGGGCTTCAGCTGGAATAACAAACAACATATATATATATATATATATATATATATATATATATATATATATATATATATATATATATATATAAGGATATGCACAGAAGTCTAACTCTGTAGACTTTCAAAAAATGAAAATGTCTGATCATGCTTTGTGCCTGTCCAAACTCCGGATCGCAGGGAAGTGACTTTATTTCCTTTCTCGAGAGTCTAGCATATTATCACCATGTAGTTAGGTTTCTGCACATATCCATATATATATATATTTGTGTGTTGTTTGTTGTTCCAGCTGAAGACCTTTTTGGTCGAAACGTCGTTCCACTTTTGTTTTGTTTCTCACCTAGGTAAAGCTGTTACCATACCACCTTTTCCCCTTTTATTCAATGTTCCACATATGTTAACGAGAAGTGAATTATTTAAATAGACCTGAGCGGACCGAATTAGAAGAACGTTTAGATGTTGAAGAAGAGAAGTCTGAGAACACAGGCAAGAAATTGTGTTGCTATCCGACTGAGAAAAAATACAGCTTGCTTGATCTCGCCCGATGGCTAAAGGAATACAGCAAATCAATTCAGAGGAAGAAGTATGTTTACAGCACTCGAAAAAATGACAAATAATCAACAGAAAAAAACAAAGAACAAAATATGGCCTGAAACAGGATCGACAACGCACTCCTTGGGACAGCGCCTTGCCACGAAAAGCCAAATGCTAGTGAACACTGCCAACTCGGCTAAAGGAATACACCTGAAAGGGAGCCGCGATAGCTCAGTGGTTATTGATCTGGACTACAAAGGACAAGAGGTAGGGTTAGATCCCAACCGACTGCTTCCAGATTCACCCAGCCTTAAATGGGTACCGGAATTTTTCTGGGAAAGTAAAGCGACACGGGCGTAATACCGACCACATTACCCTAAACATCATGTGCCGAATGTATGTAAAAGTTATGGTCACTAACACCATAATCCCTATACACCACTTGGCATGATGGGGGCTCTTTACTTACTTCTTTTTTTAATACACCTGAAGGAATACACCTCCTCGTCATCCGTCCTTAAAAGGACGTAAAGTGGCGTTTATAGTTTGTGTTATGATTTGCAGTCAAACTGTGATAATTGCGTCTTTCGGCCCAACACTTTCCATTTCAGCATGCTATTTTTGATTACCCGATTGTCGTCCTTTTTAAAGTTCTCAACTCTCTTGGTCAGACTAGATATGTTTATCTGTTTCTGTGAGCACCGCGTAGAGGTGGAGTAAGATCTTGATGGTTCTGGTTCACCGATCTTTGCGCAGACACTTAGCTGTGGGTCGCTTACAGCTTCTAGATCTGCTGTTGTGAAGGGTCCTTACCTCCACACACACACAAAATCAAAATAATCAAAAAATAAAAATCAGTTGACAGATAAAACAGAAATAAGAGAAAACTGGAAATATTCATCTCTTTTATAATAATAATACTCAGAGTGATGCCTCGGCCAACAACTGTTGAAACAAACAGAAGCCTTTCAAAGCCACGACCGAAATAAATTTGAGAATGAGGAGAATCAGACAATGTACAAAATGACAAATAAATGAAGAAAAGATCAATCAGACAATGTACACAATGACAAATAAATGAAAGAATAGAGGGATCAGATATTGTACACAGTGAGGAAGTATTAAAGAAAAGTTGAAAGTGCACGGTAAATGAAAATGTAATAATCCGATAAAGGTTTGTGGAAGCTGGGTTGACGTGTTTTCCAAATAGAAAATTCATGAGCTAACTTGTGAAGAGCCGAGTGGATGCGACAGAAATCAGACTTAATTACTTGAGGCAATCTCTCAACCATGTTAAAGTGTGAGAAGTTAGCGGACACGATAAGTGAACACCATTTAGTTGTCTTCATAATAAAGACAAGGCAACGGGCTATGTCTAGCCCAGAGGGTATCATCATCAACATGTGCCAGCTACCGGTTGACGTAGACGATTATGTCCTTACACGATTTTCTTTCCGGATTGAATCGTATCATTTGAGAGGACAGGTTGGCTAGCTGCGCTGTCGTTGAAAGCAATCAAACAATGGATCAGGCGGACGTCATCAATGCTCTCCGAGATGTGGGAAGGACACAACACTTTAAAAACCATAAATCCATGTGACTCCTTCGGATGAAAGAGATGGGAGTTAAGATGGGCACAGCCAGAAACGAGAAACTTAGTGGCCGTGTAAGAAGACTTATCAACCAACACAGAACTGGAGTCGTCAGTCGCTGGACACTGAGGGACTTGCTGAGGAGGGGGTCTGAGTACCTAAGGACATTTTCGGAGGGAAATTATGATGACCCGCAAATAACTAAAAAAACGCAATCGTATCATTTATGTTGTTGCCTGTTTTCCATGCCATGACATCAAGCTGTCTAGTATCTTCTCTCTTTGTCGTCCCTGATCTCTTTTTTTCATGTATACGTAATATAGATAAACTGAACAAACACAAAATACCACTTTAGAGAAGCATACAATATAAGGATGAGCAAACATGGATCCATGTGCAGGAAACGAAATGGATCACGGAGTGATAAATCATTACATCCATTAAGGAAGTGATAAACCATTACATCCATTAAGGAAGTGATAAACCATTACATCCATTAAGGAAGTGATAAACCATTACATCCATAAAGGAAGTGATAAACCATTACAGCCATAAAGAAAATGATAAACCATTACATCCATTAAGGAAGTGATAAACCATTACGTCCATAAAGGAAGTGATAAACCATTACATCCATAAAGGAAGTGATAATCCATTTCATTACAGCCATAAAGGAAGTGATAAACCATTACATCCATTAAGTAAGTGGGGAATTGTAAAGCTGGTCAATGCGACCTAAGTAAAGAATTTTTGAGAAATTAAAGCGACTTTTGTATTTGTTGTTGCAAATGTAGAACAGCCATTCTCACAATCTTGACAAATGTAGAACAGCCATTCTCACAATCTTGACAAATGTAGAACAGCCATTCTCACAATCTTGACAAATGTAGAACAGCCATTCTCACAATCTTGACAAATGTAGAACAGCAATTCTCACAATCTTGACAAATGTAGAACAGCCATTCTCACAATCTTGACAAATGTAGAACAGCCATTCTCACAATCTTGACAAATGTAGAACAGCCATTCTCACAATCTTGACAAATGTAGAACAGCCATTCTCACAATCTTGACAAATGTAGAACAGCCATTCTCACAATCTTGACAAATGTAGAACAGCCATTCTCACAATCTTGACAAATGTAGAACAGCCATTCTCACAATCTTGACAAATGTAGAACAGCTTGGCAATCCTGACAAATGATGATAGTACTAGCACGGGATTTAACTACGTATTGCTGAAAACAACAATTAATTCAGACATTAGATGTGTCAGAACGGTGCGGAACGCGATAATAAGAAACGATGTACACATTTCGTGTGTTTTATTCACTTTGCATAAATAACTCCTACTTCATTTTGATTGTAGCTTTATGTTAAGTCAAGTGACCCCGTCACGCCAAGTGGCGTATAGGGAATATGGTGTTAGTGACCATAAATTTTACAGACCTTCGGCACATGATTTTTGGGGTTATGTGGTCCTGATTACGCCCGTGACGCTTTACTTTTCCAGAAAAAAAAATCCGGTACCCATTTAAGGCTGGGTGAACCGGAGGCCGTCGGTTGGGATCGAACCCTACCTCTTGTCCTTTGTAGTCCAGTTCACTAACCACTGAGCTATCGCGGCTCCCATCTTTATGTTAAAATGTCAATATTTGTTTATTTCTCTTTCTACTATATTCTCCCGATTTTTTGTCTCTAAATTCACATTTCCATGGCTTTAATTTCTCAATTTTTTTTCAAAATTTAGTGTCCATGTTTCTGCACCATACAAGAATATTCCCATGATTATTTGTCATACTTTTAATGCATTACTATTAGTGGGCTTCACATGTGTTGTTACGATAATCATCACTTCACACTGGACCTACCCATATGTGCTCCGATTTCACCCCTCGAGAAAATTCGAGTAGAATCCTGGCCCGCGTGCATGTACTCCGAAGCACGGTCACGGATCCCTGGTGTGGGATCTACTGACAATTGTTCCCATGTAGCGGCCATCGAAAAAATATCGAAATACTATTTTAACAACCAAAGGTTCATTAACGTGAGAACCTCCGGTTTATTACCGTTCTTCAAGAAGGCTCAGATCTCACTAGCCAAAAGATTAGGGGAGGGTAGGGTCATAAATAAACTACAGATTAATTTGTCCTGTTTTTTTTTTAATTCACCACCGCGTCTGGGTGGGTTTGAACCCGACTCCTTCCTGTCATGATGCCGAAGTCGTACCTCTGGATTACCCAACCCCTCCTCCCCCGCTTCATATTTAATCTTTGTTAATCTACAAAATTGTCACTTTCATCGACTTTTATCTTCTCTCTTTAGAATCTTAGACAATATCTCCAAGTTCGATGAATCACTTTCTGCATAACTTTTGCCACACCTACTTCATACGTTTATAAGAGTTTCCTAGATCCGTGGAGGTAAATGTGTCCTTCAGGTATCTGTCTTTATATGGCTTCTGGCTAATCAATCCACATTCACATAAAGTATAAATTACGAGATTGAACAGGCGTCTTAGCACGCGAGATTTTACCCACATGTGCTCTGTCACCTATCCAGAAGTGTTCGGAGACTTCTGTCTGGATAGTATCGCTTCAAGTAGCGAAACACACAATGCGAGGCGCATTCACCACCTTCCCAGAGTACTACACAGGTACCCATTTCTACCAGAGGCTGGGTCGACCACGGGGGTATTTTTTTCAATTCATTAGTATAACTCACACTGCTTCCAACGGGAATCGAACACGGGTTGTCCGAACATCGGTAGCCCATTCGGGTGGTTATCACAACTAGGCTACCGAGGTGCCCAATCTTTGCTTACACTCAAACATTGTTGTTCTCGTAGTCTGATGTTTGATTGCATTGCCATTATAGTAATGCTATCAATGTTATCAGTCTGTAGGTTAGTTATTTCCATTCTAGTACCATTCACAAGACTTTAGATAGGAAATTAAATGCCTTTGAAAAACAATTGTCTTCGTAGGATCTCAAACATAAGCTGGAAAGAATAGATTTCAAATGAAGAGATAAGAGACGGACCAAAATAAGAAAGCATGTTGAGCTTTATCAGAAGAAGGCCTTAGAAATACATCGGTCATGTGCTGAGAATGAATGAAGAAAGACTTCCCAGTCAGGCATTCATGTGAAGACCATCTGGTAAAAGTAAACAAGGTATATCAATGTAATCGCTAGCAGAACACTTACTAGGGAAGGTTCAACCATGGGACTAAGAAACAACCAAGAACTAGCAGCAAATCGTCAATCATGGAGAACTATGACTTCCGCCCTATTTGCTGCCATTGGTCAGAGAGGAAAATGAATGGATGAATGGTTATAGAATGCCCCGGTATCACTGCAAACTATTTAAAATCCATTATTGTTCAACCACCAGTGCCAGTGGAATCATCCGAATTAACATCTCATCTCCCAAACAAAAAAAAGCAGCTGCAGTCTCCATCGTAGGAGTCTCAGCACACACCAAAAGACAAGGCGAAACCGCACAGAAATTGAACACATCCATTTGTTCCCTGTCATAAGATATCACCATTCATCGTAAACAATCAGAATATCGAAACAATCTCAAAACGGATGAAACGCACAGCTCACGGTGTGCACAGAGCACTTAACTCACTAGCTCCGGTAACAAGCCAGATTTGGAATATGAGGAAACTGCAACATAGGAACACTTTTCAGACACACCTTTAGCGGTTCCTGCCGCCTATCCGCTACATTGACCCAATGAATGAATTCAAGTAATATTCTTAGCGATATCAGTCTGTTATTTATTTATTTCCTCTCTAGTGATATTTATTTGCTCTGGCTCTCTCAATCAATCTATAAACTCCACACCGGGATGCTCTTCAACGATTGTTTCGAAGCTCACGATGTGTGTGATAATGAAGAAAACATGAAATGAAAAGACAGATAACGAGCTGTGAATAACACTTCCTTGGTCATTTCTGTTAACGTTTTATTTCTTCTGTATTATTTTTTAATTTGATTTGTACAAACTAGGTCCTGTGTAGGAGGTGATGTTTGTCGATGTTCTCACAGTGGGGGTCAGCAATATCATTGTTATCTTCATCGGCAATTAACTCTTATCCCTCGTTGGCTTCTCAACTAGGATGAACCCAAACTTTCCCAGAATTCAGCTCTGAAGCGTGTTAGAGCTCCGGCCTAGAGCTTCACTTTAACGACACTCAAGCCGTGTCACGTGATTTTCGTTAGCCCTTGGGGATAATATCGATTACCGACTTAAAGTAAAGCCCGGATCTGTACTTGCTGAGGATGAGGAGGAGGTGGAAGAGGGGAATGAGAGGCAGACAATTATAGACTTGTTCGATGTGCAACGAGGTTGACCTGTCGACTAAAGTAGACGAGACAGCAATTAGAGAGAAATAAGGGGAGAGTTTGAGAGGGGGGAGAGTGGAGGGAAGGAGAAATGATGGAATAGGAGAGGTGGGGGAATTATGGTGCAGACATACAGACAAAGAGGGGAGAGAGAGGAAGGAGAGAGGTACATAGAGATTTAACATAGGAGAGAGTGAAAGAGAGGAAAGAAAAGAAACAGAGGAAGCGAGAGAGTGAGTATAGGAGAGAGTGAGTATAGGAGAGAGTGAGTATAGGAGAGAGTATGTATAGGAGAGAGTGAGTATAGGAGACAGTGTGTATAGCAGAGAGTGAGTATAGGAGAGAGTGAAGAGAGCGGTGGGAAAAGAAACAGTGGCAGAGAGAGAGTGAGTATAGGAGAGATTGAGATGGGCAGACAGAGAATTAGTGTAGGAGGCAGTGAGTGGGAGGAGGGAGAAGAAATAGAGGCAAATATAGAGTGAGCTGAGACGAGAGAGAAGCTAAACAAGAGAAAGAGAAGGGCATGATAAGTATGGCAGACAGAAAAGGAAAGAAAAAAAGTGAGGGCAAAGTACAGGGACAGATAAAGTGATTGGAGTTGAGAAACAAAAATGATAAAAAAAATTACGGGAAAATGAGTAATTAAGAGAATATGATGGGTAGAGAAAGAGAGGGAAAGAGGATAAGAGATGAATGTAGTGGAGAGGGATAAAAGCAGTACTCTTTCTTTGCCAGACTTCCTCATGACGGGTACTCCACTCCGTCCATCTAATCAGTTGTGGTTTAAAGTCATTGATCAGTTATGAGTCGTTGATTGGTTTGAGCATATTTCCTGGATGCAATTTGCTGCCCAGACATTGATATACGGAGAATGAAAAAGGCGGGGGAGGAGGTTACAATAGTCACAATAAGAAAGATACGAATGGACGAGAGAGAGACAGTTGGTCTTTCACATTTCTAGATAATGTTCGATCATACTTCCTTCCTTCCTTCCTTCCTTCCTTCCTTCCTTCCTTCCTTCCTTCCTTCCTTCCTTCCTTCCTTCCTTCCTTCCTTCCTTCCTTCCTTCCTTCCTTCCTTCCTTCCTTCCTTCCTTCCTTCCTTCCTTCATTCATCATTCATTCATTCATTCATTCATTTATTAATTCCTTATTTCATTCCTTTCTTCGTTCCTTCATTAATTCCTTCTTTCTTCCTTCCTTCCTTCCTTCCTTCCTTCCTTCCTTCCTTCTTCCTTCCTTCCTTCCTTCCTTCCTTCCTTCATTCATTCATTCATTCATTCATTTATTAATTCCTTATTTCATTCCTTCCTTCGTTCCTTCATTAATTAATTAATTCCTTCCTTCCTTCCTTCCTTCCTTCATTCATTTATTCATTAATTCATTCATTAATTCCTTACTTCCTGTTCCCGAACTGTATGTTCGTTGAGGCGACATTGATATCTTGAATCAGCTTCCCCGCCATTACAATCTGTTTCCGTCTGGTTTGTCCATTTCTTCATGTTTCCGTCTGGTTTGTCCATTTCTTCATGTTTCCGTCTGGTTTGTCCATTTCTTCATGTTTCCGTCTGGTTTGTCCATTTCTTCATGTTTCCGTCTGGTTTGTCCATTTCTTCATGTTTCCGTCTGGTTTGTCCATTTCTTCATGTTTCCGTCTGGTTTGTCCATTTCATCATGTTTTCATCCCATCCTCTCTTGTCCCCACCAATTCATCTTCCCACGTCACCAGTTCTGATTAGCGCAATATGTCATCGCTAGACCGCATGGGTTCAAGACAACCTAACGGGCCACACATCATACAACTGTACATATTCTCTTTTACAACAACAATGTCACATTAATCTTTTCTTGTTGTTCATTTGTTTCTTCTGTTCCCCATCATCATCAAGTGTAATGATTGCTGGCGTAGGTGATCATGTCTCTCTACAATTTTCGATCTCGCCAGTTATTTATCATTTCTGCTCTTGACATTCTGACAAGCCATTCTCTTAAGCTGTCTGGTATCTTTTCTTTTTTGCTTCCCTGTTTCTCTTCGTCCCTCATTATTGTTTTCCCAGTTGTCACAATATATTCCAGCAGTTCCTTTCTCATTAAATGGCCAAAAAAATGATGATTGTTTCTTCCTAAAAATGGATATTAGCTCTCGTTTTGAATTGGGCTCTTTCATAACGTTTTTATTACTCTTATTAAATGTTCACGGTATTCTCAACATTCTTCTGTAAAACCACATTTATACAACCTCCAGTGATTTTCTTGTCTGTTGTCTATTGTCCTTGTTTCACATCCATATGTTAAGACAAAGACTGATCTACATAACATTTAAGAACTCTTTTCTTGTTTCTATTGTTAACAATGGATTACACAGTATCTTCTTCTTTTTTTTTTTTTTTTGGAAAGCTGTTTTTGTCTGAGACATTCTACATTCCACCTCTGCTGTACATCTACCATCTGAAGTTATCATTGATCGCAGATGTTTACATTCATTTACCTATTTTAATATTTAGTTTCTCTTGTTAGTGTTCATATAAATACTGGATAATAAAAAGCGAAATAAAAACACATAAAAAGACATGAACTTTGAAGATAACTGGATTCTAAACATTGTACACAGGGAATTAAAATGTTGCTACTACATCAACAGATAGGGTTGGAAAGAACAAAAATCGAAGGCATGGTTCCAAGAAGACGAGATTAGGACAGGCCAAGAAGAAGGTGGTTGCAATACATCAAAGTGGCCTAGAAAATGACAACAGAAAGGAGTGGGAGACCTGGCTAGAGATGACCTGTGATGAGAAGAACTTTGTGCAAAGAACAAGATTCTAGACGATCATATATTACAGCTATTGTTCTCAAATTGTACGGTGCCTTTCTTGTATTGGTAATACGCTTTCTTTATGCTCTGGCTCCTTGTGAGATATTGCAGGCGCTTTAAAGATTATTTATTTTAAATGTTTCTTCTTTAGCTCCCTGTGGAGCATTGGTCTTCAACAAACACTTTCAGCTATCTGTGGAGCACAGGTCTTCAACATACACCTTCAGCTCCCAGTGAAGCACAGGTCTTCAACATACACCTTCAGCTCCCTGTGGAGCATAGGTCTTCAACAAACACTTTCAGCTATCTGTGGAGCACAGGTCTTCAACAAACACTTTCAGCTATCTGTGAAACACAGGTCTTCAACAAACACTTTCAGCTATCTGTGGAGCACAGGTCTTCAACAAACACTTTCAGCTGTCTGGGAAGATTAGATCTTCAACAAACACTTTCAGCTATCTGTGGAGCATAGATCTTCAACAAACACTTTCAGCTATCTGGGAAGATTAGATCTTCAACAAACACTTTCAGCTATCTGTGGAGCATAGATCTTCAACAAACACTTTCAGCTATCTGGGAAGATTAGATCTTCAACAAACACTTTCAGCTATCTGTGGAGCATAGATCTTCAACAAACACTTTCAGCTATCTGGGAAGATTAGATCTTCAACAAACACTTTCAGCTATCTGTGGAGCATAGATCTCCAACAAACACTTTCAGCTATCTGGGAAGATTAGATCTTCAACAAACACTTTCAGCTATCTGTGGAGCATAGATCTTCAACAAACACTGTCAGCTCCCAGTGAAGCACAGGTCTTCAACAAACACTTTCAGCTATCTGTGAAACACAGGTCTTCAACAAACACTTTCAGCTCCCAGTGAAGCACAGGTCTTCAACAAACACTTTCAGCTCCCAGTGGAGCACAGGTCTTCAACAAACACTTTCAGCTCCCTGTGGAACACAGGTCTTCAACAAACATTTTCCAAACCGCCCTGTTTCATGCTTCGTCATCGTTCGACATCTTCCCCATTATCTTCCTCTCTGCTTCCACCTGTCTTCTGCAAGTATATTTTGGTCTTCCTCTTTGTCACTTCCCCTGGGAATTCCAAGAAAGATATGTCATGTAATACTTTAAGTTCAGTTTTGCAGTGTGTGTTCTATCAGCGTCATCGTTCGTATATATTTGTTCAGAAAGAAATATCTTTCCATTTACTTTTGACTATGTGTATTTTTCCATTAAATAGTAGGACCTGTGCTAAATTTTCATAGAACATTCAACATGTTATTTTTAGTATGAATAAAACATATTTACAAGCGTCCAAAAATATCAATAATAATAAAAAGAAGAGGGTGGTCATGTGATGAGAAGAGACAACAAAATAAATCAGAACAGGCCTTCAAAAGGGAACCAGAGGGTAGAGAATAGACAGACTGACCTAGAAAAACACTAAAAAGAACTTTAAAGCGAGAGGCAACAACAGCAGACATCAACTCCTTGCGGAGATGTGGCAACTCGTCCAGAACAGAGCCGTGTAGCGAGACACAATACTGCAGGTTTGCAAGGTCTGACAGTTGAAAGATTGTCGAACACAAGAGTCCAGAACAGAGCCGTGTAGCGAGACACAATACTGCAGGTTTGCAAGGTCTGACAGTTGAAAGATCGTGGGACACAAGAGTCCAGAACAGAGCCGTGTAGCGAGACACAATACTGCAGGTTTGCAAGGTCTGACAGTTGAAAGATTGTCGAACACAAGAGTCCAGAACAGAGCCGTGTAGCGAGACACAATACTGCAGGTTTGCAAGGTCTGACAGTTGAAAGATTGTCGAACACAAGAGTCCAGAACAGAGCCGTGTAGCGAGACACAATACTGCAGGTTTGCAAGGTCTGACAGTTGAAAGATTGTGGGACACAAGAGTCCAGAACAGAGCCGTGTAGCGAGACACAATACTGCAGGTTTGCAAGGTCTGACAGTTGAAAGATCGTGGGACACAAGAGTCCAGAACAGAGCCGTGTAGCGAGACACAATACTGCAGGTTTGCAAGGTCTGACAGTTGAAAGATCGTGGGACACAAGAGTCTAGAATTTCTGCTCTATGTGCCGTCTTGGGCTCAAAAGGATGGACAGACGGACAGACGGACGGACGGACGAATAGATATCACGTATGAACGGAAAAAGTGTACAAAAAAGCACGTAACGAGAAGAAAATAACCTAGCGGGTTATCAACCTTTATAATAAGACGAGGTCTAAAAAGTTGCAAGAAACCGAGTGCCTGTTATGGCACCTGTTGAAGTCCTTAAATGATGGACTTAATTTGAAAGCACACGTTGTTGTAATATGGAAATCATATTATTGAGAGAAAGTGGAAGACAGGTGAAACTGGATTGAGAAACACACACACATACAGAGAGAAAGAGAAGAGTACTGAAAACCAAATGAGGGAGAGAAAAGTAAGAAATAGAAAACAGAAACATAAATTATATAACATTAATTGGGGAGTGTACTGGTTTTAATGAGATGGTTGTGCTGTCATTATAAACTAAACACACGGGGTCATCGCGGTGCAGGAAACATCATGTGGGCGTCCTTTCTGGAAGGTTCAACGGTCTTTAATAGTGCAGTTTTGTAGATACTAATTTCTTCTTCGTCCTCATCGGCATCATCATCATCATCTTGTTATTATCATTAATCTTTTTCTTCGTTGTCATCATCACCTTCTTCTTCTTCAGCTTCTTCTGCATAAACATCTTCTTCACCATTATCATCTAATTCGTCATCTTCTTTTTCAACTGAGGTCTTCAGTTATACATTTGAGGTCTTCAGTTAAACATTTGAGATCTTCAGTTATACATTTGAGGTCTTCAGTTATACATTTGAGGTCTTCAGTTTTATATTTGAGGTCTTCAGTTTTATATTTGAGGTCTTCAGTTTTATATTTGAGGTCTTCAGTTATACATTTGAGGTCTTCAGTTATACATTTGAGGTCTTCTGTTATACATTTGAGGTCTTCAGTTATACATTTGAGGTCTTCAGTTTTACATTTGAGGTCTTCAGTTATACATTTGAGGTCTTCAGTTATACATTTGAGGTCTTCAGTTATACATTTGAGGTCTTCAGTTATACATTTGAAGTCTTCAATTTTACATTTGAGGTCTTCGGTTGTACATCTGTGGTATTCGGTTATAAATTTGAGGTCTTTAGTTTTACGTTTGATGTCATCAATTTTACATTTGAGGTCTTCAGGTTTGGTTTACATTAGAGGTCGTAAGTTATGCATTTGAGATTTTCACTTTTACATTTGAGGTCTTAAGTCATTTCAGGTTTTAAGTTTTACATTTGAGGTTTTCACCGATTCGCCCTTGTTTATTGAGCAGTGTAAAGAGGAAATAAATGGAAAAGGAATGGAGAAAGAATGGAGGATAGAGAGAAGAAACGAGAAGAAGATGAACAAGAATCAAGACCCTGACAATGGAGGGGAAATCCTGGGAAACGTTTCAGTTATACTAAAGGCGATAGGAAAATGAATGGAGATGTGGAAACAATGTGTCAAAAAGTGTGAAAGAAAATGAAACGAAATAAAGAAATAGGCGACTAAACTATAAGAAGAGCCAAAAAGTGCAAAGAATACTAAATTTGGAGACGAAGAGTGGACCAAAAAGCTAAAAGTAATCAAAGCGATTAAATAAAAACATAAAATTGTTAGTCTGAAAGAATATAAGATAAGCTAGAATGAATGAGAAATTGTAAATAAACAAAGTATAAATAAACACTGGTCTCCTCTCCTTTTCTTTTCTGTAAGTCAAAAGTCCTATCACACCAAGTAGCGTATAGGGAATATGGGGTTAGTGACCATACATTTTACAGACCTTCAGCACATGATTTTTGGGGTAATGTGGTCGGTATTACGTCCGTGCTGCTTTACTTTCCTAGAAAAAAATCCGGTACCCATTTAAGGCTGGGTGAACCTGTAAGCCGTCGGTTGGGATCGAACCCTACCCCTTGTCCTTTGTAGTCCAGTTCACTAACCACTGAGCTATCGCGGCTCCTTTTATTCTCTGTGACCTATCCCTATCCCTATTCCTCTCTGCGTTATCTTTATTACCTCTCTTGCTCCTCATCAATCTTGCCAACCCTATTCTCTCTCTCTCTCTCTCTCTCTCTCTCTCTTTTTCCTTATCATTTCGTTTTCTTCCTACTCTATGGGGGACTTCTTTTAATTTTTTCACTGATTTCTTCCTTTTGAAACCCTACCTGACCTAGTGTCTATTTATCTTTTGACCAGACTCTACATAAATCCTACCTGGCCTATTCTCTATTTATCTTTTGACCAGACTCTACATAAATCCTACCTGGCCTATTCTCTATTTATCTTTTGACCAGACTCTACATAAATCCTACCTGGCCTATTCTATATTTATCTTTTGACCAGACTCTACATAAACCCTACCTGGCCTATTCTTTATTTATCTTTTGACCAGACTCTACATAAATCCTACCTGGCCTATTCTCTATTTATCTTTTGACCAGACTCTAAATAAATCCTACCTGACCTAGTGTCTATTTATCTTTTGACCAGACTCTACATAAATCCTACCTGGCCTATTCTCTATTTATCTTTTGACCAGACTCTACATAAATCCTACCTGACCTATTCTCTATTTATCTTTTGACCAGACTCTACATAAACCCTACCTGGCCTATTCTCTATTTATCTTTTGACAAGACTCTACATAAACCCTACCTGGCCTATTCTCTATTTATCTTTTGACCAGACTCTACATAAATCCTACCTGGCCTATTCTCTATTTATCTTTTGACCAGACTCTACATAAATCCTACCTGACCTAGTGTCTATTTATCTTTTGACCAGACTCTACATAAATCCTACCTGACCTATTCTCTATTTATCTTTTGACCAGACTCTACATAAATCCTACCTGGCCTATTCTCTATTTATCTTTTGACCAGACTCTACATAAATCCTACCTGGCCTATTCTCTATTTATCTTTTGACCAGACTCTACATAAATCCTACCTGGCCTATTCTCTATTTATCTTTTGACCAGACTCTACATAAACCCTACCTGGCCTATTCTCTATTTATCTTTTGACCAGACTCTACATAAATCCTACCTGGCCTATTCTCTATTTATCTTTTGACCAGACTCTACATAAATCCTACCTGACCTAGTGTCTATTTATCTTTTGACCAGACTCTACATAAATCCTACCTGGCCTATTCTCTATTTATCTTTTGACCAGACTCTACATAAATCCTACCTGACCTATTCTCTATTTATCTTTTGACCAGACTCTACATAAACCCTACCTGGCCTATTCTCTATTTATCTTTTGACCAGACTCTACATAAACCCTACCTGGCCTATTCTCTATTTATCTTTTGACCAGACTCTACATAAATCCTACCTGGCCTATTCTCTATTTATCTTTTGACCAGACTCTACATAAATCCTACCTGACCTAGTGTCTATTTATCTTTTGACCAGACTCTACATAAATCCTACCTGACCTATTCTCTATTTATCTTTTGACCAGACTTTACATAAAACCTACCTGGCCTATTCTCTATTTATTTTTTGACCAGACTCTACATAAATCCTTCCCACAGTCTTTATCCGCCATTTTATTTTTTAAAGATCTGTGTTGTGTTTTCTGTTTTGGGTTTATGTGTTTAATTTGTACAGTCTTTTTGTAATACCTGATGAAGGCTTTGCCGAAACGTTGTAGTTTGTCTTGTCTTTCTATTAGTTCAGCTGCTCAATACCATTTTAAACTTATTTTATATGTTCTATGTTCTCCCGGTACCGCATAGTCTCTACATTAAAAAATAAAGTGAGTGAAAGAGAGGCGAATATAATTACGGATTTCCTGAACGAATATAAAGGAGATAAAAAGAATGATGACAGTGCTATAAAAGAATATGAAATTTTGGCTTTCAATAAGAATTCTTACGTGTCAGAAGGCATCCTATAGCAGTGCATCTGTTTGGGAGTGGAATACAGTGTTTCAACGTCTATTGGCCTTTTCTCTTGAAGAAATGCGAGACGAAGTTCTCTTTCCGTTGATGTTTTATGAATTTTCTGTAGAAAAATAAAACTGCTATGCCAATGAGAATCCAAGAGTA
The DNA here is from genome assembly GCA_032433765.1 of Megaustenia siamemsis. Lineage (NCBI taxonomy): Eukaryota > Metazoa > Mollusca > Gastropoda > Stylommatophora > Ariophantidae > Megaustenia > Megaustenia siamemsis. The sequence goes on along the minus strand of JAVIAB010000117.1, from coordinate 6,386,106 downwards.
ATTCAGTCAAGCGGTGATGTTTGCTATCTTTCACCATGTAGAATATAAACAATGATTCCATATAGTGATTATTAAAATAATATCCAGGCGTATCAATCACTGAATATTGAATTCACGTCACGGCATATTAGCGCAGAGAAAAGTACTCGGAAACTCATTGTGTGACATGATTTATGCGGCAGACAGAAAGTGTTCTTTAACAAGCGATCTTTTTAAAATGTTTCTCTCCTTCACTGACGTCTTCTCAAAAGGAGCACAGAATAATGCATTGTATTTCTAGCTGATACAATTTCTTCTTCTTTCATTGTATTTCTAGCTGATACAATTTCTTCTTCTTTCATTGTATTTCTAACTGATTCTCTTTCTTCTTTCATTGTATTTCTAGCTGATACAATTTCTTCTTCTTTCATTGTATTTCTAGCTGATACAATTTCTTCTTCTTTCATTGTATTTCTAGCTGATACAATTTCTTCTTCTTTCATTGTATTTCTAACTGATTCTCTTTCTTCTTTCATTGTATTTCTAGCTGATACAATTTCTTCTTCTTTCATTGTATTTCTAGCTGATACAATTTCTTCTTCTTTCATTGTATTTCTAACTGATACAATTTCTTCTACTTTCATTGTATTTCTAGCTAATACAATTTCTTCTTCTTTCATTGTATTTCTAACTGATACAATTTCTTCTTCTTTCATTGTATTTCTAGCTGATACTCTTTCTTCTTCTTTCATTGTATTTCTAGCTGATTCTCTTTCTTCTTCTTTCATTGTATTTCTAGCTGATTCTCTTTCTTCTCTTTCATTGCATTTCTAACTGATTCTCTTTCTTCTTCTTTCATTGTATTTCTAACTGATTCTCTTTCTTCTTTCATTGTATTTCTAGCTGATACAATTTCTTCTTCTTTCATTGTATTTCTAGCTGATACAATTTCTTCTTCTTTCATTGTATTTCTAGCTGATACAATTTCTTCTTCTTTCATTGTATTTCTAGCTGATACAATTTCTTCTTCTTTCATTGTATTTCTAACTGATTCTCTTTCTTCTTTCATTGTATTTCTAGCTGATACAATTTCTTCTTCTTTCATTGTATTTCTAGCTGATACAATTTCTTCTTCTTTCATTGTATTTCTAACTGATACAATTTCTTCTACTTTCATTGTATTTCTAGCTGATACAATTTCTTCTTCTTTCATTGTATTTCTAACTGATACAATTTCTTCTTCTTTCATTGTATTTCTAGCTGATACTCTTTCTTCTTCTTTCATTGTATTTCTAGCTGATTCTCTTTCTTCGTCTTTCATTGTATTTCTAGCTGATTCTCTTTCTTCTCTTTCATTGCATTTCTAACTGATTCTCTTTCTTCTTCTTAGCGTTCAGAAGTTAAGTGGGGAATCAGCAAATAATTATGGTGCTGCGGTAAAGCTGGTAGCAATGAGCCAGTTGTGTGGTGTAACGCAAGTTAAAGTAAAGATTCCCTCCCCTTAGGTGTATGTTGAACATGGTGTTAATGCCCATATTTTTCTATGACCACGGCACATTTTGGATGACATGGTCGGTATCACGCCAGGCAGTTGTCTTCAAAAGAGTTTAGTTTTCTCTCAATCTTTTTTTTAATGTTTCTCAGCATTTACAAGCTTAGGTAGGTGTTGATAATATGTTTGATTTCAATATTCTAAGTTTTCTTGCTTAGTATTTTTATTTCAATATTTTGTCCAGGTTTTTAAAACTGGTTGCTGATTTTGCTATCCTGCATTTAATCCCCTTCTTTGTTTCACCTTCTGGATGTATATTACTACCAAGATATAGATAGTGCTCTAGGCGTGCCAATGTCTGATGATTTATGTTGTGTAATTTTATATTTTCAGATAGTACATGTACAATAGAGGTGAGATGGTAGATGTACAATAGAGGTGAGATGGTAGATGTACAATAGAGGTGAGATGGTAGATGTGCAATAGAGGTGAGATGGTAGATGTACAATAGTGGTGAGATGGTAGATGTACAATAGAGGTGAGATGGTAGATGTACAATAGAGGTGAGATGGTAGATGTACAATTGAGGTGAGATGGTAGATGTACAATAGAGGTGATATGGTAGATGTACAACAGAGGTGAGATGGTAGATGTACAATAGAGGTGAGATGGTAGATGTACAATAGAGGTGAGATGGTAGATGTACAATAGAGGTGAGATGGTAGATGTACAACAGAGGTGAGATGGTAGATGTACAACAGAGGTGAGATGGTACATGTACAATAGAGGTGAGATGGTACATGTACAATAGAGGTGAGATGGTACATCTACAATAGAGGTGAGATGGTAGATGTACAACAGAGGTGCGATACAGAATAGCTCAGACAATAACAACTTTAAATAATGAAGAAGATACAGCGCAATCTATTTTTGACAAGTGGAATAAGAAAAAAAGTGTTCTAAAATGTTATGTAGAACCAGTCTTAAAATATGGATGTGAATCATGGACAATAGGACGACAGTCAAGAAAATAACTGGAGGCTGTACAATGTGATAGAAGAATGTTGAGCATACCATGGACAGCTAAGAAGAGTAATGAAAACGTTCTGAAAGAGGCCAAAGCAAAGAGAGCTAATGTCCAATATTAGGAAGAAACAATTATCATCTTTTTTGCCATGTAATGAGAAGGGAACAGCTGAGATATATTGTGAGAACTGGGAAAATTGAGGGACGCAAAGAGAAAAGATACCAGACAGCTTAAGAGAATGGCTTGGCAGAGGGTCAACAATAAACATGATAAATAACTGTCGAGATCGAAAGTTGTGGAGAGACATGCTTACCTACACCAGTAGGCATGGTACTTGATGATGATGATCTGTATATTTCGTATTTTGTTTGTTGTTGAGCGGACAGCTATGAGCGGACAGCTATGAGCGGACAGCTATGAGCGGACAGCCATGAGCGGACAGCCATGAGCGGACAGCCATGCGCGGACAGCTATGAGCGGACAGCTATGATTGTACAGAGTTCATTTGTTTCCTGCTCAAGCGGAAGTGTGTTCGTTCTGGCGCCCGGGGTCGGTGACAATTCTCACCAAACTCTTTCAAACTAGAAGTGGTTTCAAGAATGTTCATTTATGGTTCTGACCCCATCCCTGTTCTCGTTTCCAACATAATTAACCATTAAAGAGGCATTACCATATGTCTTCATATCTCAAACATTAATGCTTGACGTCTTCAAATAATCATATAATTTCCTGCTGCCAAGCTTTGCATAAAAAGCTTCCTAAAACTAACATATTTTCAAAGCACAAATATTGATGTATGCTTTCTTTCCTTGATATGTGTGAAAACGTGTTGTTGTGGAGGCAAGTACGTGGCTTGGCGGTACTTATTTTGTGTTTGGATCTAAGAAATTCGTTCATTGCTGTCATTATTTATCATTTGTAGCAATCATTTCAATTTTGTGATAACTGTATTCAAACCTCCCCAGCCGTTTTGTCTAAAGTTTTAAAGCGTTATCATTTGTATCAATCATTGATCAACTTGAAAACTTCAATCAGATTGGTTCTTGTCTGTATTGAATGATTCAATTGATGATTTCCTAATTGTCTTCCCTATTTGTTTTGACGTACGCTGGTACCGTGGAAGATCATATATTGATCTAATGCTGGGTGTGGGCAAAAATTAAGGAAAATAGACGTGAGTTCTGAGTGTCTTCCCTACTTTGTTTTGATGTACAAAGGTACCGTTGAAGATCATATATTGATCTAATGCTGGGTGTGGGCAAAAATGAAGGAAAATAGACGTGAGTTCTGAGTGTCTTCCCTACTTTGTTTTGATGTACAAAGGTACCGTGGAAGATCATATATTGATCTAATGCTGGGTGTGGGCAAAAATGAAGGAAAATAGACGTGAGTTCTGAGTGTCTTCCCTACTTTGTTTTGATGTACAAAGGTACCGTTGAAGATCATATATTGATCTAATGCTGGGTGTGGGCAAAAATGAAGGAAAATAGACGTGAGTTCTGAGTGTCTTCCCTACTTTGTTTTGATGTACAAAGGTACCGTTGAAGATCATATATTGATCTAATGCTGGGTGTGGGCAAAAATGAAGGAAAATAGACGTGAGTTCTGAGTGTCTTCCCTACTTTGTTTTGATGTACAAAGGTACCGTGGAAGATCATATATTGATCTAATGCTGGGTGTGGGCAAAAATGAAGGAAAATAGACGTGAGTTCTGAGTGTCTTCCCTACTTTGTTTTGATGTACAAAGGTACCGTGGAAGATCATATATTGATCTAATGCTGGGTGTGGGCAAAAATGAAGGAAAATAGACGTGAGTTCTGAGTGTCTTCCCTACTTTGTTTGATGTACAAAGGTACCGTTGAAGATCATATATTGATCTAATGCTGGGTGTGGGCAAAAATGAAGGAAAATAGACGTGAGTTCTGAGTGTCTTCCCTACTTTGTTTTGATGTACAAAGGTACCGTTGAAGATCATATATTGATCTAATGCTGGGTGTGGGCAAAAATGAAGGAAAATAGACGAGAGTTCTGAGTGTCTTCCCTACTTTGTTTTGATGTACAAAGGTACCGTGGAAGATCATATATTGATCTAATGCTGGGTGTGGGCAAAAATGAAGGAAAATAGACGTGAGTTCTGAGTGTCTTCCCTACTTTGTTTTGATGTACAAAGGTACCGTGGAAGATCATATATTGATCTAATGCTGGGTGTGGGCAAAAATGAAGGAAAATAGACGTGAGTTCTGAGTGTCTTCCCTACTTTGTTTTGATGTACAAAGGTACCGTGGAAGATCATATATTGATCTAATGCTGGGTGTGGGCAAAAATGAAGGAAAATAGACGTGAGTTCTGAGTGTCTTCCCTACTTTGTTTTGATGTACAAAGGTACCGTGGAAGATCATATATTGATCTAATGCTGGGTGTGGGCAAAAATGAAGGAAAATAGACGTGAGTTCTGAGTGTCTTCCCTACTTTGTTTTGATGTACAAAGGTACCGTGGAAGATCATATATTGATCTAATGCTGGGTGTGGGCAAAAATGAAGGAAAATAGACGTGAGTTCTGAGTGTCTTCCCTACTTTGTTTTGATGTACAAAGGTACCGTGGAAGATCATATATTGATCTAATGCTGGGTGTGGGCAAAAATGAAGGAAAATAGACGTGAGTTCTGAGTGTCTTCCCTACTTTGTTTTGATGTACAAAGGTACCGTTGAAGATCATATATTGATCTAATGCTGGGTGTGGGCAAAAATGAAGGAAAATAGACGTGAGTTCTGAGTGTCTTCCCTACTTTGTTTTGATGTACAAAGGTACCGTGGAAGATCATATATTGATCTAATGCTGGGTGTGGGCAAAAATTAAGGAAAATAGACGTGAGTTCTGAGTGTCTTCCCTACTTTGTTTTGATGTACAAAGGTATCGTAGAAACTAGGAAACAAAAGTCGATCACATATTGATCTTAGCTTGTGTGTGGAAAACACTGAATGAAAATAGACATGAGTTTCCGTTGGAATAATTGTCCTTCATTGGGTGCCGTCTCCGCATCGAAGGTTGGATGCCATGGTGTGGCATTCATTCATTGGGTGCCGTCTCCGCATCGAAGGTTGGATGCCATGGAGTGTCAGTTTACTCTGTCTCTAGTTATGATGGCGCATGTTTGTCATAGATTCACCTGTTCACTTTTTTATGTTTTCAGTCCACTTTAGTCTTGGCCTGCCTCTGTCGCTGGTATCAAACATTCTAAATGATGATACAGGTAGTCAGGAAATCACCAAATACAGCGTGGCGTTGAGGTTAATGTGCTTCCCTCGCTGTCTCAAGGTAACGGTTCGAACACCATTTAGAGCTATCAGTTTCCCGCTCTCCTCCAATCAACTCTCATCTCAACAAAACATAACATCTATTCCTAAAGGAGTCGGACGATAAAAAAAAAATGTCGATGTTCAAGTTAACTCTTTTCCTACCAAAGAAAACACACGGGGAGATTCGCCCAGACCGAACAGAATTTATGGAGAAAATAATTGAAGGACACCACTGTCTTAAAAATCGCATTAACAATGTAATTATTGGAACAATCTATATGTTTTATACATCAAATAAAAGAAGATTGAAGTAGGAGTACATATGTAGTAAAATAAATGTTAAAATAATATAATAATTTATAGAAAAATGTCTCAGAATATGTGATAAATAATTTTGTTATCGCTTTGCTTAACAGATCTTGCCATATAATCGATCATATTCACGTTGTTTTTATAGTTAAATCCATTCAGAATTAATAATTTTAGATATATACACCATTTTCCTTCACAATGAGCACAAAAAAAAGCTAAAAAAACCCGAATATTTTTATGTTTATAACATTTTGTGCCACACAACATGACTTGAGTTTATATTTTCCTTATATAAACATGAAAATTTAGACTTTTGAAAATCCAAGTTTTTATTTACTCGAAGACTAAACTGTAATCGAATAATATAAAAACTGTGTGCTATGATTCGTTACTAACATTAGAATCGATTCTAAAATTGTTTGAAATAAATAGCTCGATGTAAATCATTGAGAAATGAGGCGATTTCGTTGGATCGTCTCCGAAAGTAAAGGAAAATGATATCTCATGAAAATCTTTAATTTTTTCTTACAAAGTAATCGAATACCATTGCCTCATGTCAAATTCTGTAAAAATAAACATTCTGCTAGATATTTTAACTTACTCCAACTTTTAAAAAGTGTTTAAATAAGCCGGGAACAAAACAAAAGCTTGGTGACCATCAGCCGTACAGCACAATGTACGCTGGTCTTTTTACAAACAAACCAGCCGTACAGTACACTGACTTGTGGTAGTAAAAGAGTTTTAACCATGTAAAAACATCCTTAGCAGCTAAACAATTAAAAGAGCAGCAGTATTCCGCTGCCGGGAACCAGTAAACATTAGGTTCCTACCATTTTTCAAAAATATGTCAGCATCAGATAATTAAATTACACGTTGGAATGGGAGATGGGGCTTTGTTCTTATTTCGGAGTTCGTGTACTGTTTTACATACAATATATCTTTATAGACATGAGTACTGTAATGTGGGCATTGAAGAGATCACGAATATAGAGTAAGGTAAAAATGGCCTTAAGATAAAGACACAAACTATTCTAATAACAGTCTTAGTACGGACAAAAAAAAACATATTTTCTTTGTTTTCTTTCTTTTCTTCCTCATTTGCTTTCGTTGTCGAGGAGAAAATATAGTTAAAGTTCTCTTATTCTTCCATTGGCCTTTTCTGCTGTTATACTTCCGAGTGTTTCTAGTTTTCCAAGCATATTGAAGGAAGATATCAGGTGAACTAAACGTATCAAACAGTAAAAGCAAATAATCAACACATAGGCGCATGCAATGGGTAGAGTCATTGAAGATGTAACAAATATGTAAAGTAACCTTTGTCTACGCACCTGGACATGTGGGTGTACGGGGAAATAAAAGATCGGACAGGTTGGCTAGCTGCGCTGTCATTGAAGACAGTCAACCAATGGATCGGGCAGACAACATTAATGCCCTCCTAAATATTGAAAAGACACAGGACCGATAACCATGAGTTCATATCACTCTTCGAATGAAAGAGATGGGAGTTAAGATGGGCACAGCCAGAAACGAGAAACTAGGTGGACGTGTAAGAAGACTTATCAACCAACACAGAACTGGAGTCATTAGTTGCTGGACACTTCGAGACTTGCTGAGGAGGGGATCTGAGCACGTAAGGACATGTACAGAGTACAATGATGATGACCCGCAAATAACTCAATCAATATTCTTAAATAGATTGCCTACATTCTTCAGAAATTGATGTAAAGTTTGATTATTACTTTCATATTGTAGTAGTATGATTTTTTATTTCTTAATAAAGTGCTACATCGAACATGTTCTACTATATGGAAGTGAGTCATGGACAATAAGTAAAATAATATAAATAACATTAGAGGCAACTGAGATGTTGTTTATTTCATGGATGGTCAAGATCACTAATGAAGAATGTTTAACAAGAGTTGGAGGAACCACAAAAAATATAACCAGAGTCAAAATAAAAAGGAAATCTACATTTATTGGACATGCGATGCGAAAATAAGGCATTGAGAATAATATAACAACAGGCAGATTGAATAGAAAGAAGAGCAGAGGAAAACGAGCAGATAAAATATTCAACAGCTTAACCAACTGGCATAATAGAAGATCACCATCATCAACATAATAAATGATAACATGCATGAAGAACAGAGAGGTGTGGAGAGACATGATCGCCTACTCCGTCCACGGCACATGATGATGATCTCTTCATGTTTAATAAATGTTTCTTTGAAGACGGCACATAGAACAGAAGTACTAGACGCTTGTGTCTGATGATCTTTCAACTGTCAGACCTTGCACAGGACGCGCATTGTGTCGCGCCACACGGCCGGGATTAGACGATTTGCTCAGTCTCGGCGAGGGAGCTGGTGCCTGCTGTTGTTGTCTCCCGTTCTTATGTTCTTTTTCGTGTTTCTCTAGCTCGTTCTTTTTTCTTTTACACCCTGGTTCCCATTTTAAGGCCTAGTTTGAGATTCGGTTGTAGCCACCTCTCATCACATGACCATCATGTAACTACTTTCTTCTCTTGTTGCCACTTCTCATCACATGACCAACATGTAACTACTTTCTTCTCTTGTTGCCACTTCTCATCACATGACCAACATGTAACTACTTTCTTCTCTTGTTGCCACTTCTCATCACATGACCAACATATCACCGTCTTCTTCTCTTGTTGCCACTTCTCATCACATGACCAACATGTAACTACTTTCTTCTCTTGTTGCCACTTCTCATCACATGACCAACATATCACCGTCTTCTTCTCTTGTTGCCACTTCTCATCACATGACCAACATGTAACTACTTTCTTCTCTTGTTGCCACTTCTCATCACATGACCAACATGTAACTACTTTCTTCTCTTGTTGCCACTTCTCATCACATGACCAACATGTAACTACTTTCTTCTCTTGTTGCCACTTCTCATCACATGACCAACATGTAACTACTTTCTTCTCTTGTTGCCACTTCTCATCACATGACCAACATGTCACTAATTTCTTCTCTTGTTGCCACTTCTCATCACATGACCATAATGTAACTACTTTCTTCTCTTGTTGCCACTTCTCATCACATGACCAACATGTAACTACTTTCTTCTCTTGTTGTCACTTCTCATCACATGACCAACATGTAACTACTTTCTTCTCTTGTTGCCACTTCTCATCACATGACCAACATGTAACTACTTTCTTCTCTTGTTGCCACTTCTCACCACATGACCAACATGTAACTACTTTCTTCTCTTGTTGCCACTTCTCACCACATGACCAACATGTAACTACTTTCTTCTCTTGTTGCCACTTCTCACCACATGACCAACATGTAACTACTTTCTTCTCTTGTTGCCACTTCTCATCACACAACCAACATGTAACTACTTTCTTAACCGGAAAGAAGGCAGACCGACCTTTAGATTGACCTTTATAAAAATGTAAAAAACTATCATTACTTCATTACTGTGGATACACTTATCCAGTGCAGGCGCCGCTTGGTAAATAGTTATTGTACTTTGTCGCAGTTAAACTTTAACCGAAAAATGTGTGCCTTTCGGTCCGACACAGCCAACATTGTAACAAGATTTCTGTGACCCGGTTGGCCTATCCTCTTCAATCTCTTCGCACCTGAGTGGTCTGGTTAGTTGTTTTATTGGCCAGTTCTGGTTCACTAACCCAGATAAGGACATAATTACACTGATCAGTTAACAGATCGCTTGCCAGTATTGAAATTGGTACGTTTCTCTTTAATAGTAATAAATGTGGATGAAACGAACGAAACAACCAGAATGACTCAAAGGGTTTTGGAGAAAGAAAAAAGTACTCATTAAACGTTTTTTTTTCTTCAAAAGAAAAGGTGGTCGTTTGTTATATAACAAGTGTATTGACAGAAAGAACATTTGATCGTTTTATAACAAGTGTATTGACAGAAAGAACATTTGATCGTTTTATAACAAGTGTATTGACAGAAAGGGCAAATGTTCGTTTTATAACAAGTTATTGACAAAAAGGGCAAATGTTCGTTTTATAACAAGTGTATTGACAAAAAGGGCAAATGTTCGTTTTATAACAAGTGTATTGACAAAAAGGGCAAATGTTCGTTTTATAACAAGTGTATTGACAAAAAAGGGCAAATGTTCGTTTTATAACAAGTGTATTGACAAAAAGGGCAAATGTTCGTTTTATAACAAGTGTATTGACAAAAAGGGCAAATGTTCGTTTTATAACAAGTGTATTGACAAAAAGGACAAATGTTCGTTTTATAACAAGTGTATTGACAAAAAGGGCAAATGTTCGTTTTATAACAAGTGTATTGACAAAAAGGGCAAGTGTTCGTTTCGTAACAGCTGTGCTGTAAAAAGACATAACAAGTGCTTGTATTGTGACAACTGTATTCACGTAATTTTAACTTCAGATTATAGATGTACAACAGAGGCGAGATGCAGAATGTCTCAAGCAAAAGCAGCTTTCCAAAAAATTGAGGAAGGTACTGTGCAATCCATTATTGACAATGGAAACAAGGCAAAGAGCTCTTAAATGTTATGTAGCGCCAGTCTTAACATATGAATGTGAATCATGGACAATAGAAAAAAGGCAAAAAAGAGATCACTGGAAGCTGTAGAAATTTTTTTTTACAGAAGAATGTTGAGAATACCATGAACAGCTAAGAAGAGTAAAGAAAACGTTATGAAAGAGGCCAAAGCAAAGAGAGAGCTAATTTCCAATACAGTATTAGGAAGAAAGAAGCATCATTTTGTGGCCATGTAATGAGAAGGAAACACCTGGAATATATTGTGACAACTGGGAAAATCGAGGGACGAAGAGATAGAGGGAAGCAACGAGAAAAGATACCAGACAGCTTAAGAGAATGACTTGGAATAAGATTAACAACGGAAATGATAAATAACTGTCGAGATAGAAAGTTGCGGAGAGACATGATCACCTATGCCAGCAGGCTCGGTACTTGATGATGATGATGATGATAATGATGCTGATGACTCACATAAAGAACAAGTGCTTGTACTTTTCAACCATGTTATAAAACAAATTATAGCCACAGCAAGGTAAATAAAAAAAATTAAAACATAAAACATGAAACACTTCTCATAACAAATCATTGTCATTGAAAGTGTTTTATGAATCATGAATACTAAAGTAACCTTCCTGTTATGAACGCGTTTTCCCTTGCACTAACCGAGATCACTTAACCGAATATGCAAAAGGAATCCATTATTTCAATTCTAAAGAGACGGATTTTTGGAAACTAGTGGCAAATAAAGAGAATGTAATGAAAATTAGAGAACAGACATCTGTAGGGACTGCATCACAAATCAGATTGATTGTGTTTATATGGTGGGGAGATAAATAGGGGAGTACTTTAGGGGTAGAATAAAAGGGCTGAGTAGAAAGGACAATTAGGGCTATATCAGATATCGTAGAGATATTTGTCAGGAAATTGTTGCCAGACGATTGAGTGAGTGGTGCAAACTGGAGAGATAGGTGGGGGCATAACTGGAGAGATAGGTGGGGCATAACTGGAGAGATAGGTGGGGCATAACTAGGAGAGATAGCTTGGGGCATAACTAGGAGAGATAGGTGGGGCATAACTAGGAGAGATAGGTGGGGGCATAACTAGGAGAGATAGGTGGGGCATAACTGGAGAGATAGGTGGGGCATAACTAGGAGAGATAGCTTGGGGCATAACTAGGAGAGATAGCTTGGGGCATAACTAGGAGAGATAGGTGGGGCATAACTGGAGAGATAGGTGGGGGCATAACTAGGAGAGATAGGTGGGGGCATAACTAGGAGAGATAGATGGGGCATAACTAGGAGAGATAGGTGGGGGCATAACTAGGAGAGATAGGTGGGTGCATAACTAGGAGAGATAGGTGGGGCATAACTAGGAGAGATAGGTGGGGCATAACTAGGAGAGATAGGTGGGGGCATAACTAGGAGAGATAGGTGGGGGCATAAATAGGAGAGATAGTTGGGGGCATAACTAGGAGAGATAGGTGGGGCATAACTAGGAGAGATAGGTGGAGCGTAACTAGGAGAGATAGGTGGGGCATAACTAGGAGAGATAGGTGGGGCATAACTAGGAGAGATAGGTGGAGCATAACTAGGAGAAATAGGTGGAGCATAACTAGGAGAGATAGGTGGAGCATAACTAGGAGAGATAGGTGGGGGCATAACTAGGAGAGATAGGTGGAGCATAACTGGAGAGATAGGTGGGGGCATAACTAGGAGAGATAGGTGGGGGCATAACTTGGAGAGATAGGTGGGGGCATAACTAGGAGAGATAGGTGGGGGCATAACTAGGAGAGATAGGTGGGGCATAACTGGAGAGATAGGTGGGGGCATAACTAGGAGAGATAGGTGGAGGCATAACTAGGAGAGATAGGTGGAGCATAACTGGAGAGATAGGTGGGGCATAACTCGGAGAAATAGGTGGAGCATAACTAGGAGAGATAGGTGGGGCATAACTAGGAGAGATAGGTGGAGCATAACTAGGAGAGATAGGTGGAGCATAACTAGGAGAGATAGGGGGAGCATAACTAGGAGAGATAGGTGGGGGCATAACTAGGAGAGATAGTGGAGCATAACTGGAGAGATAGGTGGGGGCATAACTTGGAGAGATAGGTGGGGGCATAACTAGGAGAGATAGGTGGGGGCATAACTAGGAGAGATATGTGGGGCATAACTGGAGAGATAGGTGGGGCATAACTAGGAGAGATAGGTGGGGCATAACTGGAGAGATAGGTGGGGCATAACGAGGAGAGTTAGGAGGTGGCATAACTAGGAGAGATAGGTGGGGGCATAACTAGGAGAGATAGGTGGGGCATAACTGGAGAGATAGTTGGGGGCATAACTAGGAGAGATAGGTGGGGCATAACTAGGAGAGATAGGGGGAGCATAACTTGGAGAGATAGGTGGGGCATAACTAGGAGAGATAGGTGGAGCATAACTAGGAGAGATAGGTGGGGCATAACTAGGAGAGATAGGTGGAGCATAACTAGGAGAGATAGGTGGAGCATAACTAGGAGAGATAGGTGGAGCATAACTAGGAGAGATAGGTGGAGCATAACTAGGAGAGATATGTGGAGCATAACTAGGAGAGATAGGTGGGGCATAACTAGGAGAGATAGGTGGAGCATAACTGGAGAGATAGGTGGGGGCATAACTAGGAGAGATAGGTGGGGGCATAACTTGGAGAGATAGGTGGGGGCATAACTAGGAGAGATAGGTGGGGGCATAACTAGGAGAGATAGGTGGGGCATAACTGGAGAGATTTGTGGGGGCATAACTAGGAGAGATAGGTGGAGGCATAACTAGGAGAGATAGATGGAGCATAACTGGAGAGATAGGTGGGGCATAACTCGGAGAAATAGGTGGAGCATAACTAGGAGAGATAGGTGGGGCACAACTAGGAGAGATAGGTGGGGGCATAACTAGGAGAGATAGGTGGGGGCATAACTAGGAGAGATATGTGGGGCATAACTGGAGAGATAGGTGGGGCATAACTAGGAGAGATAGGTGGGGCATAACTGGAGAGATAGGTGGGGCATAACGATGAGAGATAGGTGGTGGCATAACTAGGAGAGATAGGTGGGGGCATAACTAGGAGAGGTAGGTGGGGGCATAACTGGAGAGATAGGTGGGGGCATAACTAGGAGAGATAGGTGGGGCATAACTAGGAGAGATAGGTGGAGCATAACTAGGAGAGATAGGTGGAGCATAACTAGGAGAGATAGGGGGAGCATAACTAGGAGAGATAGGTGGGGGCATAACTAGGAGAGATAGTGGAGCATAACTGGAGAGATAGGTGGGGGCATAACTTGGAGAGATAGGTGGGGGCATAACTAGGAGAGATAGGTGGGGCATAACTGGAGAGATTTGTGGGGGCATAACTAGGAGAGATAGGTGGAGGCATAACTAGGAGAGATAGTTGGAGCATAACTGGAGAGATAGGTGGGGCATAACTCGGAGAAATAGGTGGAGCATAACTAGGAGAGATAGGTGGAGCATAACTAGGAGAGATAGGTGGAGCATAACTAGGAGAGATAGGTGGAGCATAACTAGGAGAGATATGTGGAGCATAACTAGGAGAGTTAGGTGGGGGCATAACTAGGAGAGATAGGTGGGGGCATAACTAGGAGAGATAGGTGGAGCATAACTGGAGAGATAGGTGGGGGCATAACTAGGAGAGATAGGTGGGGGCATAACTTGGAGAGATAGGTGGGGGCATAACTAGGAGAGATAGGTGGGGGCATAACTAGGAGAGATAGGTGGGGCATAACTGGAGAGATTTGTGGGGCATAACTAGGAGAGATAGGTGGAGGCATAACTAGGAGAGATAGGTGGAGCATAACTGGAGAGATAGGTGGGGCATAACTCGGAGAAATAGGTGGAGCATAACTAGGAGAGATAGGTGGGGCACAACTAGCAGAGATAGGTGGGGGCATAACTAGGAGAGATAGGTGGGGGCATAACTAGGAGAGATATGTGGGGCATAACTGGAGAGATAGGTGGGGCATAACTAGGAGAGATAGGTGGGGCATAACTGGAGAGATAGGTGGGGCATAACGAGGAGAGATAGGTGGTGGCATAACTAGGAGAGATAGGTGGGGGCATAACTAGGAGAGATAGGTGGGGGCATAACTGGAGAGATAGGTGGGGGCATAACTAGGAGAGATAGGTGGGGGCATAACTAGGAGAGATAGGTGGAGCATAACTAGGAGAGATAGGTGGAGCATAACTAGGAGAGATAGGGGGAGCATAACTAGGAGAGATAGGTGGGGGCATAACTAGGAGAGATAGTGGAGCATAACTGGAGAGATAGGTGGGGGCATAACTTGGAGAGATAGGTGGGGGCATAACTAGGAGAGATAGGTGGGGCATAACTGGAGAGATTTGTGGGGGCATAACTAGGAGAGATAGGTGGAGGCATAACTAGGAGAGATAGTTGGAGCATAACTGGAGAGATAGGTGGGGCATAACTCGGAGAAATAGGTGGAGCATAACTAGGAGAGATAGGTGGGGCACAACTAGGAGAGATAGGTGGGGGCATAACTAGGAGAGATAGGTGGGGGCATAACTAGGAGAGATATGTGGGGCATAACTGGAGAGATAGGTGAGGCATAACTAGGAGAGATAGGTGGGGCATAACTGGAGAGATAGGTGGGGCATAACGAGGAGAGATAGGTGGTGGCATAACTAGGAGAGATAGGTGGGGCATAACTAGGAGAGATGGGTGGGGGCATAACTAGGAGAGATAGGTGGGACATAACTGGAGAGATAGGTGGGGGCGTAACTAGGAGAGATAGGTGGGGCATAACTGGAGAGATAGGTGGGGGCATAACTAGGAGAGATAGGCGGGGCATAACTATGAGAGATAGGTGGGGCATAACTAGGAGAGATAGGTGGGGGTATAACTAGGAGAGATAGGTGGGGCATAACTAGGAGAGATAGGTGGAGCCTAACTGGAGAAATAGGTGGGGGCGTAACTAGGAGAGATAGGTGGGGGCATAACTGGAGAGATAGGTGTGGGCATAACTAGGAGAGATAGGTGGGGGCATAACTAGGAGAGATAGGTGGGGCATAACTAGGAGAGATAGGTGGGGGCATAACTAGGAGAGATAGGTGGGGCATAACTAGGAGAGATAGGTGGAGCATAACTAGGAGAGATAGGTGGAGCATAACTAGGAGAGATAGGTGGAGCATAACTAGGAGAGATAGGTGGAGCATAACTAGGAGAGATAGGTGGGGCATAACTAGGAGAGATAGGTGGGGGCATAACTAGGAGAGATAGGTGGGGGCATAACTAGGAGAGATAGGTGGAGCATAACGTGGACAGATATTTGGGGCATAACTTGGAGAGATAAGTGGGGTATAACTTTGAGAGGTAAGTCTGGCATAACTTTGAGAGGTAAGTCTGGCATAAGTAGGAGAGATAGATGGAGCATAACTTGGAGAGATAGGTGGGGCATAACTAGGAGAGATAGGTGGAGCATAACTAGGAGAGATAGGTGGGGTATAACTAGGAGAGATAGGTGGGGCATAACTAGGAGAGATAGGTGGAGCATAACTAGGAGAGATAGGTGGAGCATAACTAGGAGAGATAGGTGGAGCATAACTAGGAGAGATAGGTGGGGGCATAACTAGGAGAGATAGGTGGAGCATAACTGGAGAGATAGGTGGGGGCATAACTAGGAGAGATAGGTGGGGGCATAACTAGGAGAGATAGGTGGGGGCATAACTTGGAGAGATAGGTGGAGCATAACTGGAGAGATAGGTGGGGCATAACTCAGAGAAATAGGTGGAGCATAACTAGGAGAGATAGGTGGGGCATAACTAGGAGAGATAGGTGGGGGCATAACTAGGAGAGATAGGTGGGGGCATAACTAGGAGAGATATGTGGGGCATAACTGGAGAGATAGGTGGGGCATAACTAGGAGAGATATGTGGGGCATAACTGGAGAGATAGGTGGGACATAACGAGGAGAGATAGGTGGTGGCATAACTAGGAGAGATAGGTGGGGGCATAACTAGGAGAGATAGGTGGGGGCATAACTAGGAGAGATAGGTGGGGCATAACTGGAGAGATAGGTGGGGGCATAACTAGGAGAGATAGGTGGGGGCATAACTGGAGAGATAGGTGGGGGCATAACTAGGAGAGATAGGCGGGGCATAACTATGAGAGATAGGTGGGGGCATAACTAGGAGAGATAGGTGGGGGCATAACTAGGAGAGATAGGTGGGGCATAACTAGGAGAGATAGGTGGGGGCATAACTAGGAGAGATAGGTGGGGCATAACTAGGAGAGATAGGTGGAGCATAACTACGAGAGATAGGTGGGGCATAACTAGGGGAGATAGGTGGAGCATAACTAGGAGAGATAGGTGGAGCATAACTAGGAGAGATAGGTGGGGCATAACTAGGAGAGATAGGTGGGGGCATAACTAGGAGAGATAGGTGGAGCATAACGTGGACAGATATTTGGGGCATAACTTGGAGAGATAAGTGGGGTATAACTTTGAGAGGTAAGTCTGGCATAACTTTGAGAGGTAAGTCTGGCATAACTTGGAGAGATAGGTGGAGCATAACTATGAGAGATAGATGGAGCATAACTAGGAGAGATAGGTGGGGGCATAACTAGGATAGATAGGTGGGGTACAACCAGAAGAGGTAGGTGGGGAGCTTGGAGACAAAGGTGGTGCATAATTTGAAGAGATATGTGGGGTATAGGACAGATAGGTGGGGCATAACTAGAAGAAATAGGTGGGGCAAAAGGCACAACAAGGAGAGATAGTTGGGGTTTAACTTGGAAAGATAGGTGGGGCATGACTTGGAGAGCTAGGTGGGGCATAACTTGGAGAGATATGTGGGGAATAACTTGGAGAGGTAGGTGGAGCATACTTGGAGAGATAGGTGGGGCATAACTTTGATAGGTAGGTGGGGTTTAACTTGGAGAGGTAGGTGGGGCATAACTTGGAGAGATATGTGGGGCATAACTTGGACAGGTAAGTGGGGCATAACTTGGAGAGATATGTGGGGCAAACTTGGGGAGATAATTGGGGCATAACTTGGAGAGGTAATTGGGACGTAACTTTGAGAGGTAGGTGGTGTATAACTTGAAGAGGTCAGTGGGGCATAACTTTGAGAGATAGGTGGGGCATAACGTAGAGAGATAGGTGGGGTATAATTTGGAGAGATAGGTGGCACATAATTTAGAGAGGTAGATGGGGTTCAACTAGGAGAGATAAGTGTGGCACAACTAAAGAGAGATAGGTAGAACATTACTTGGGGAGATAGGTGTTTCATAACTAGGAGAGGTAAGTGGGGCTTAACTTGGGGCGGTAGGCGGGGCATAACATGGAGAGATAGTTGAGGCATAACATGGAAAGGTAGGTGGGGCATACATTGGAGTGGTAGGTGGGACAAAACTTGGACAGATAAGTAGGGCATAACTTGGAGAGGTAGGTGGGGCATAATTTGGAGAGATGTGGGGAATAACTTAGAGATACATGTGTGGCATAATGTGGGGAGATTGGTAGTGCATAACTTGTAGAGATAGATGCGGCATAACTTGGAGTGGTAAGTGTGGCATAACTTGGAGAGATAAATGGGGCATAACTTGGAGTGGTAAGTGTGGCATAACTTGGAGAGATAAATGGGGCATAACTTGGAGAGATATATGGGGCAAAATTTGGAGAGATAGATGGGGCATAACTTGAAGAGATAGGTGGGGTATAGCTTGGAGAGATAAGTGGGACATAACATGGAGAGAGATAGATGGGGCATAACTTGGAGATGTAGTTTGAGGCATAATTATGAGAGATAGGTGGTGTATAACTTGGAGAGGTCAGTGGGGCATAACTTCGAGAGATAGGTGGGGCATAACTTCAAGATATAGATGGGGCATAACGTCGAGAGATAGGTGGGGCATAACTTTGAGAGATAGGTGGCACATAACTTAGAGAGATATGTGGGGCAAAACTTGAAGAGATAGGTGTGTCATAACTTGGAGAGGTAAGTGGGGCATAACTTGGAGAGGTAATTTGGGGCATAATTTTGAGAGGTAGGAGGGGCATAAATTGGAGAGATATGTGGGGTATTACTTGGAGAGACAGATGGGGCATAACTTGGAGAGGTAATTTGGGGTATAATTTCGAGAGGTAGGATGGACATAACTTGGAGAGATATGTAGGCATAACGTGGACAGATATTTGGTGCATACCTTGGAGAGATAGGTGGTGCATAACTTGGAGAGATAGGTGGGGCATAACGTGGAGTTGTTAGATTGGGGTTTAATTTTGAAATGTAAGTCTGGCATAACTTGGAGAGATAGGTGTGGTATAACTTGGAGAGATAGGTGTGGCATAACTTGGAGAGATTGTTGTGGTATAACTGGGAGAGATAGGTGATGTATAACTTGGAGTGGTAGGTGTGGCATAACTTGGAGAGATAGGTGGGGCATAGAGTGGAGTTGTAAGACTGGGGTTTAACTTTGAAAGGTAAGTCTGGCATAGCTTGGAGAGATAGGTGTGGCATAACTTGGAGAGATATGCATGGCATAATTTGGAGAGATAGGTGTGGCATAACTTGGAGAGATAGATGGGGCATAACTTGGAGAGATAGGTGGTGCATAACTTTAAGAGATAGGTGGTGCATAACTTGGAGAGATAGGTGGTGCATAACTTGGAGAGATAGGTGGGGCATGACTTGGAGAGATACGTGGTGCATAACTTTAAGAGATAGGTGGTGCATAATAACTTGGAGAGATAGGTGGTGCATAACTTGGAGATATAAGTGGGGCATAACGTGGAGTTGTAAGACTGGGGTTTAACTTTGAAAGGTAAGTCTGGCATAACTTGGAGAGATAGGTGGTGCATAACTTGGAGAGATAGGTGGGGCATAACATCGAAAGGTAGGTGGGGCATAACATGGAAAGGTAGGTGGGGCATCACTTGGAGTGGTAGGTGGGGCATCATTTTGAGTGGTAGGTGGGGCATCACTTGAAGTTGTAAGTGGGGCAATATTTGGAGAGATAAGTGGGACATAAATTGTAGAGATGTGGGGAATAACTTAGAGAAACATGTGTGGCATAATTTGGAGAGATTGGTGGTGCATAACTTGTAGAGATAGATGCGGTATAACTAGCAGTGGTAAGTGTGGCATAACTTGGAGAGGTAAGTGGGGCATAACTTGGAGAGATAGGTGGGGCATAACTTGAAGAGATAGGTGTGGCATAACTTGGAGTGGTAAGTGTGTCATAACTTGGAGAGGTAAGTGGGGCATAACTTGAAGAGGTAATTTGAGATATAATTTTGAGAGGTAGGAGGGACATAACTTGGAGAGATATGTGGGCATAACGTGGACAGATATTTGGTGCATACCTTGGAGAGATAGATGGTGCATAACTTGGAGAGATAGGTGGGGCATAACATGGAGTTGTAAGATTGGGGTTTAACTTTGAAAGGTAAGTCTGGCATAACT
This sequence comes from Megaustenia siamemsis, assembly GCA_032433765.1. Taxonomy (NCBI): domain Eukaryota; kingdom Metazoa; phylum Mollusca; class Gastropoda; order Stylommatophora; family Ariophantidae; genus Megaustenia; species Megaustenia siamemsis. The sequence goes on along the minus strand of JAVIAB010000117.1, from coordinate 6,366,008 downwards.
TGGAGAGATAGGTGTGGCATAACTTGGAGAGGTAATTTGAGACATAATTTTGAGAGGTAGGAGGGACATAACTTGGAGAGATATGTGGGCATAACGTGGACAGATATTTGGTGCATACCTTGGAGAGATAGGTGGTGCATAACATGGAGAGATAGGTGGGGCATAACGTGGAGAGATAGGTGTGGCATAACTTGGAGAGATTGATGTGGTATAACTTGGAGCGATAGGTGGGGTATAACTTGGAGTGGTAGGTGTGGCATAACTTGGAGAGATAGGTGGGGCATAACGTGGAGTTGTAAGACTGGGGTTTAACTTTGAAAGGTAAGTCTGGCATAACTTGGAGAGATAGGTGGTGCATAACTTGGAGAAATAGGTTGGGCATAACTTGGAGAGATAGGTGGGGCATAACGTGGAGTTGTAAGACTGGGGTTTAACTTTGAAAGGTAAGTCTGGCATAACTTGGAGAGATAGGTGTGGAATAACTTGGATAGATTGGTGGTGCATAACTTGGAGAGATAGGTGGGGCATAACATGGAAAGGTAGGTGGGGCATAACTTGGAGCGATATGTGGTACATAACTTTACGTGGTAGTTGGGGCATAACTTGGAGAGATATGTGGGGCATACCTTTACGAGGTAGGTGGGGCATAAATTGGAAAGGTAGGTGGGGCATCACTTGGAGTGGTAGGTGGGGGCATAACTTGGAGAGATAGGTGGAGCATAACTGGAGAGATAGGTGGGGCATAACTCAGAGAAATAGGTGGAGCATAACTAGGAGAGATAGGTGGGGCATAACTAGGAGAGATAGGTGGGGGCATAACTAGGAGAGATAGGTGGGGGCATAACTAGGAGAGATATGTGGGGCATAACTGGAGAGATAGGTGGGACATAACTAGGAGAGATATGTGGGGCATAACTGGAGAGATAGGTGGGGCATAACGAGGAGAGATAGGTGGTGGCATAACTAGGAGAGATAGGTGGGGGCATAACTAGGAGAGATAGGTGGGGGCATAACTAGGAGAGATAGGTGGGGCATAACTGGAGAGATAGGTGGGGGCATAACTAGGAGAGATAGGTGGGGGCATAACTGGAGAGATAGGTGGGGGCATAACTAGGAGAGATAGGCGGGGCATAACTATGAGAGATAGGTGGGGGCATAACTAGGAGAGATAGGTGGGGGCATAACTAGGAGAGATAGGTGGGGCATAACTAGGAGAGATAGGTGGGGGCATAACTAGGAGAGATAGGTGGGGCATAACTAGGAGAGATAGGTGGAGCATAACTACGAGAGATAGGTGGGGCATAACTAGGGGAGATAGGTGGAGCATAACTAGGAGAGATAGGTGGAGCATAACTAGGAGAGATAGGTGGGGCATAACTAGGAGAGATAGGTGGGGGCATAACTAGGAGAGATAGGTGGAGCATAACGTGGACAGATATTTGGGGCATAACTTGGAGAGATAAGTGGGGTATAACTTTGAGAGGTAAGTCTGGCATAACTTTGAGAGGTAAGTCTGGCATAACTTGGAGAGATAGGTGGAGCATAACTATGAGAGATAGATGGAGCATAACTAGGAGAGATAGGTGGGGGCATAACTAGGATAGATAGGTGGGGTACAACCAGAAGAGGTAGGTGGGGAGCTTGGAGACAAAGGTGGTGCATAATTTGAAGAGATATGTGGGGTATAGGACAGATAGGTGGGGCATAACTAGAAGAAATAGGTGGGGCAAAAGGCACAACAAGGAGAGATAGTTGGGGTTTAACTTGGAAAGATAGGTGGGGCATGACTTGGAGAGCTAGGTGGGGCATAACTTGGAGAGATATGTGGGGAATAACTTGGAGAGGTAGGTGGAGCATACTTGGAGAGATAGGTGGGGCATAACTTTGATAGGTAGGTGGGGTTTAACTTGGAGAGGTAGGTGGGGCATAACTTGGAGAGATATGTGGGGCATAACTTGGACAGGTAAGTGGGGCATAACTTGGAGAGATATGTGGGGCAAACTTGGGGAGATAATTGGGGCATAACTTGGAGAGGTAATTGGGACGTAACTTTGAGAGGTAGGTGGTGTATAACTTGAAGAGGTCAGTGGGGCATAACTTTGAGAGATAGGTGGGGCATAACGTAGAGAGATAGGTGGGGTATAATTTGGAGAGATAGGTGGCACATAATTTAGAGAGGTAGATGGGGTTCAACTAGGAGAGATAAGTGTGGCACAACTAAAGAGAGATAGGTAGAACATTACTTGGGGAGATAGGTGTTTCATAACTAGGAGAGGTAAGTGGGGCTTAACTTGGGGCGGTAGGCGGGGCATAACATGGAGAGATAGTTGAGGCATAACATGGAAAGGTAGGTGGGGCATACATTGGAGTGGTAGGTGGGACAAAACTTGGAGAGATAAGTAGGGCATAACTTGGAGAGGTAGGTGGGGCATAATTTGGAGAGATGTGGGGAATAACTTAGAGATACATGTGTGGCATAATGTGGGGAGATTGGTAGTGCATAACTTGTAGAGATAGATGCGGCATAACTTGGAGTGGTAAGTGTGGCATAACTTGGAGAGATAAATGGGGCATAACTTGGAGTGGTAAGTGTGGCATAACTTGGAGAGATAAATGGGGCATAACTTGGAGAGATATATGGGGCAAAATTTGGAGAGATAGATGGGGCATAACTTGAAGAGATAGGTGGGGTATAGCTTGGAGAGATAAGTGGGACATAACATGGAGAGAGATAGATGGGGCATAACTTGGAGATGTAGTTTGAGGCATAATTATGAGAGGTCGGAGGGGCATAACTTGGAGAGATATGTGGGGCATAACGTGGACAGATAATTGGGGCATAATTTGGAGAGATAAGTGGGGTATAACTTTGAGAGGTAAGTCTGGCATAACTTGGAGAGATAGGTGGAGTATAACTTGGAGAGAAAGGTGGAGTATAACTTGGAGAGATAGGTGGAGTATAACTTGGAGAGATAGGTGGAGCATAACTTGGAGAGATAGGAGGGGCATTATTTTGAGAGGTAGATGGGTCATACTTTGGATAGGTGGGGCATAACTTGGAGAGATATGTGGGGCATAACTTGGAGAGATATGTGGGGCATAACTTGGAGAGGCAGGTGTGGCATAACTTGGAGAGGTAATTGGGGCATAACTTTGAGAGATAGGTGGTGCATAACTTGGAGAGGTAATTGGGGCTTAACTTTGAGAGATAGGTGGTGTATAACTTGGAGAGGTCAGTGGGGCATAACTTCGAGAGATAGGTGGGGCATAACTTCAAGATATAGATGGGGCATAACGTCGAGAGATAGGTGGGGCATAACTTTGAGAGATAGGTGGCACATAACTTAGAGAGATATGTGGGGCAAAACTTGAAGAGATAGGTGTGTCATAACTTGGAGAGGTAAGTGGGGCATAACTTGGAGAGGTAATTTGGGGCATAATTTTGAGAGGTAGGAGGGGCATAAATTGGAGAGATATGTGGGGTATTACTTGGAGAGACAGATGGGGCATAACTTGGAGAGGTAATTTGGGGTATAATTTCGAGAGGTAGGATGGACATAACTTGGAGAGATATGTAGGCATAACGTGGACAGATATTTGGTGCATACCTTGGAGAGATAGGTGGTGCATAACTTGGAGAGATAGGTGTGGCATAACTTGGAGAGATTGTTGTGGTATAACTGGGAGAGATAGGTGATGTATAACTTGGAGTGGTAGGTGTGGCATAACTTGGAGAGATAGGTGGGGCATAGAGTGGAGTTGTAAGACTGGGGTTTAACTTTGAAAGGTAAGTCTGGCATAGCTTGGAGAGATAGGTGTGGCATAACTTGGAGAGATATGCATGGCATAACTTGGAGAGATAGGTGTGGCATAACTTGGAGAGATAGATGGGGCATAACTTGGAGAGATAGGTGGTGCATAACTTTAAGAGATAGGTGGTGCATAACTTGGAGAGATAGGTGGTGCATAACTTGGAGAGATAGGTGGGGCATGACTTGGAGAGATACGTGGTGCATAACTTTAAGAGATAGGTGGTGCATAATAACTTGGAGAGATAGGTGGTGCATAACTTGGAGATATAAGTGGGGCATAACGTGGAGTTGTAAGACTGGGGTTTAACTTTGAAAGGTAAGTCTGGCATAACTTGGAGAGATAGGTGGTGCATAACTTGGAGAGATAGGTGGGGCATAACATCGAAAGGTAGGTGGGGCATAACATGGAAAGGTAGGTGGGCATCACTTGGAGTGGTAGGTGGGGCATCATTTTGAGTGGTAGGTGGGGCATCACTTGAAGTTGTAAGTGGGGCAATATTTGGAGAGATAAGTGGGACATAAATTGTAGAGATGTGGGGAATAACTTAGAGAAACATGTGTGGCATAATTTGGAGAGATTGGTGGTGCATAACTTGTAGAGATAGATGCGGTATAACTAGCAGTGGTAAGTGTGGCATAACTTGGAGAGGTAAGTGGGGCATAACTTGGAGAGATAGGTGGGGCATAACTTGAAGAGATAGGTGTGGCATAACTTGGAGTGGTAAGTGTGTCATAACTTGGAGAGGTAAGTGGGGCATAACTTGAAGAGGTAATTTGAGATATAATTTTGAGAGGTAGGAGGGACATAACTTGGAGAGATATGTGGGCATAACGTGGACAGATATTTGGTGCATACCTTGGAGAGATAGATGGTGCATAACTTGGAGAGATAGGTGGGGCATAACATGGAGTTGTAAGATTGGGGTTTAACTTTGAAAGGTAAGTCTGGCATAACTTGGAGAGATAGGTGTGGCATAACTTGGAGAGGTAATTTGAGACATAATTTTGAGAGGTAGGAGGGACATAACTTGGAGAGATATGTGGGCATAACGTGGACAGATATTTGGTGCATACCTTGGAGAGATAGGTGGTGCATAACATGGAGAGATAGGTGGGGCATAACGTGGAGTTGTAAGATTGGGGTTTAACTTTGAAAGGCAAGTCTGGCATAACTTGGAGAGATAGGTGTGGCATAACTTGGAGAGATAGGTGTGGCATAACTTGGAGAGATTGATGTGGTATAACTTGGAGCGATAGGTGGGGTATAACTTGGAGTGGTAGGTGTGGCATAACTTGGAGAGATAGGTGGGGCATAACGTGGAGTTGTAAGACTGGGGTTTAACTTTGAAAGGTAAGTCTGGCATAACTTGGAGAGATAGGTGGTGCATAACTTGGAGAAATAGGTTGGGCATAACTTGGAGAGATAGGTGGGGCATAACGTGGAGTTGTAAGACTGGGGTTTAACTTTGAAAGGTAAGTCTGGCATAACTTGGAGAGATATGTGTGGAATAACTTGGATAGATTGGTGGTGCATAACTTGGAGAGATAGGTGGGGCATAACATGGAAAGGTAGGTGGGGCATAACTTGGAGCGAAATGTGGTACATAACTTTACGTGGTAGTTGGGGCATAACTTGGAGAGATATGTGGGGCATACCTTTACGAGGTAGGTGGGGCATAAATTGGAAAGGTAGGTGGGGCATCACTTGGAGTGGTAGGTGGGGGCATAACTTGGAGAGATAGGTGGAGCATAACTGGAGAGATAGGTGGGGCATAACTCAGAGAAATAGGTGGAGCATAACTAGGAGAGATAGGTGGGGCATAACTAGGAGAGATAGGTGGGGGCATAACTAGGAGAGATAGGTGGGGGCATAACTAGGAGAGATATGTGGGGCATAACTGGAGAGATAGGTGGGGCATAACTAGGAGAGATATGTGGGGCATAACTGGAGAGATAGGTGGGGCATAACGAGGAGAGATAGGTGGTGGCATAACTAGGAGAGATAGGTGGGGGCATAACTAGGAGAGATAGGTGGGGGCATAACTAGGAGAGATAGGTGGGGCATAACTGGAGAGATAGGTGGGGGCATAACTAGGAGAGATAGGTGGGGGCATAACTGGAGAGATAGGTGGGGGCATAACTAGGAGAGATAGGCGGGGCATAACTATGAGAGATAGGTGGGGGCATAACTAGGAGAGATAGGTGGGGGCATAACTAGGAGAGATAGGTGGGGCATAACTAGGAGAGATAGGTGGGGGCATAACTAGGAGAGATAGGTGGGGCATAACTAGGAGAGATAGGTGGAGCATAACTACGAGAGATAGGTGGGGCATAACTAGGGGAGATAGGTGGAGCATAACTAGGAGAGATAGGTGGAGCATAACTAGGAGAGATAGGTGGGGCATAACTAGGAGAGATAGGTGGGGGCATAACTAGGAGAGATAGGTGGAGCATAACGTGGACAGATATTTGGGGCATAACTTGGAGAGATAAGTGGGGTATAACTTTGAGAGGTAAGTCTGGCATAACTTTGAGAGGTAAGTCTGGCATAACTTGGAGAGATAGGTGGAGCATAACTATGAGAGATAGATGGAGCATAACTAGGAGAGATAGGTGGGGGCATAACTAGGATAGATAGGTGGGGTACAACCAGAAGAGGTAGGTGGGGAGCTTGGAGACAAAGGTGGTGCATAATTTGAAGAGATATGTGGGGTATAGGACAGATAGGTGGGCATAACTAGAAGAAATAGGTGGGGCAAAAGGCACAACAAGGAGAGATAGTTGGGGTTTAACTTGGAAAGATAGGTGGGGCATGACTTGGAGAGCTAGGTGGGGCATAACTTGGAGAGATAATTGGGGAATAACTTGGAGAGGTAGGTGGAGCATACTTGGAGAGATAGGTGGGGCATAACTTTGATAGGTAGGTGGGGTTTAACTTGGAGAGGTAGGTGGGGCATAACTTGGAGAGATATGTGGGGCATAACTTGGACAGGTAAGTGGGGCATAACTTGGAGAGATATGTGGGGCAAACTTGGGGAGATAATTGGGGCATAACTTGGAGAGGTAATTGGGACGTAACTTTGAGAGGTAGGTGGTGTATAACTTGAAGAGGTCAGTGGGGCATAACTTTGAGAGATAGGTGGGGCATAACGTAGAGAGATAGGTGGGGTATAATTTGGAGAGATAGGTGGCACATAATTTAGAGAGGTAGATGGGGTTCAACTAGGAGAGATAAGTGTGGCACAACTAAAGAGAGATAGGTAGAACATTACTTGGGGAGATAGGTGTTTCATAACTAGGAGAGGTAAGTGGGGCTTAACTTGGGGCGGTAGGCGGGGCATAACATGGAGAGATAGTTGAGGCATAACATGGAAAGTAGGTGGGGCATACATTGGAGTGGTAGGTGGGACAAAACTTGGAGAGATAAGTAGGGCATAACTTGGAGAGGTAGGTGGGGCATAATTTGGAGAGATGTGGGGAATAACTTAGAGATACATGTGTGGCATAATGTGGGGAGATTGGTAGTGCATAACTTGTAGAGATAGATGCGGCATAACTTGGAGTGGTAAGTGTGGCATAACTTGGAGAGATAAATGGGGCATAACTTGGAGTGGTAAGTGTGGCATAACTTGGAGAGATAAATGGGGCATAACTTGGAGAGATATATGGGGCAAAATTTGGAGAGATAGATGGGGCATAACTTGAAGAGATAGGTGGGGTATAGCTTGGAGAGATAAGTGGGACATAACATGGAGAGAGATAGATGGGGCATAACTTGGAGATGTAGTTTGAGGCATAATTATGAGAGGTCGGAGGGGCATAACTTGGAGAGATATGTGGGGCATAACGTGGACAGATAATTGGGGCATAATTTGGAGAGATAAGTGGGGTATAACTTTGAGAGGTAAGTCTGGCATAACTTGGAGAGATAGGTGGAGTATAACGTGGAGAGAAAGGTGGAGTATAACTTTGAGAGATAGGTGGAGTATAACTTGGAGAGATAGGTGGAGCATAACTTGGAGAGATAGGAGGGGCATTATTTTGAGAGGTAGATGGGTCATACTTTGGATAGGTGGGGCATAACTTGGAGAGATATGTGGGGCATAACTTGGAGAGATATGTGGGGCATAACTTGGAGAGGCAGGTGTGGCATAACTTGGAGAGGTAATTGGGGCATAACTTTGAGAGATAGGTGGTGCATAACTTGGAGAGGTAATTGGGGCTTAACTTTGAGAGATAGGTGGTGTATAACTTGGAGAGGTCAGTGGGGCATAACTTCGAGAGATAGGTGGGGCATAACTTCAAGATATAGATGGGGCATAACGTCGAGAGATAGGTGGGGCATAACTTTGAGAGATAGGTGGCACATAACTTAGAGAGATATGTGGGGCAAAACTTGAAGAGATAGGTGTGTCATAACTTGGAGAGGTAAGTGGGGCATAACTTGGAGAGGTAATTTGGGGCATAATTTTGAGAGGTAGGAGGGGCATAAATTGGAGAGATATGTGGGGTATTACTTGGAGAGACAGATGGGGCATAACTTGGAGAGGTAATTTGGGGTATAATTTCGAGAGGTAGGATGGACATAACTTGGAGAGATATGTAGGCATAACGTGGACAGATATTTGGTGCATACCTTGGAGAGATAGGTGGTGCATAACTTGGAGAGATAGGTGGGGCATAACGTGGAGTTGTTAGATTGGGTTTAATTTTGAAATGTAAGTCTGGCATAACTTGGAGAGATAGGTGTGGTATAACTTGGAGAGATAGGTGTGGCATAACTTGGAGAGATTGTTGTGGTATAACTGGGAGAGATAGGTGATGTATAACTTGGAGTGGTAGGTGTGGCATAACTTGGAGAGATAGGTGGGGCATAGAGTGGAGTTGTAAGACTGGGGTTTAACTTTGAAAGGTAAGTCTGGCATAGCTTGGAGAGATAGGTGTGGCATAACTTGGAGAGATATGCATGGCATAACTTGGAGAGATAGGTGTGGCATAACTTGGAGAGATAGATGGGGCATAACTTGGAGAGATAGGTGGTGCATAACTTTAAGAGATAGGTGGTGCATAACTTGGAGAGATAGGTGGTGCATAACTTGGAGAGATAGGTGGGGCATGACTTGGAGAGATACGTGGTGCATAACTTTAAGAGATAGGTGGTGCATAATAACTTGGAGAGATAGGTGGTGCATAACTTGGAGATATAAGTGGGGCATAACGTGGAGTTGTAAGACTGGGGTTTAACTTTGAAAGGTAAGTCTGGCATAACTTGGAGAGATAGGTGGTGCATAACTTGGAGAGATAGGTGGGGCATAACATCGAAAGGTAGGTGGGGCATAACATGGAAAGGTAGGTGGGGCATCACTTGGAGTGGTAGGTGGGGAATCATTTTGAGTGGTAGGTGGGGCATCACTTGAAGTTGTAAGTGGGGCAATATTTGGAGAGATAAGTGGGACATAAATTGTAGAGATGTGGGGAATAACTTAGAGAGACATGTGTGGCATAATTTGGAGAGATTGGTGGTGCATAACTTGTAGAGATAGATGCGGTATAACTAGCAGTGGTAAGTGTGGCATAACTTGGAGAGGTAAGTGGGGCATAACTTGGAGAGATAGGTGGGGCATAACTTGAAGAGATAGGTGTGGCATAACTTGGAGTGGTAAGTGTGTCATAACTTGGAGAGGTAAGTGGGGCATAACTTGAAGAGGTAATTTGAGATATAATTTTGAGAGGTAGGAGGGACATAACTTGGAGAGATATGTGGGCATAACGTGGACAGATATTTGGTGCATACCTTGGAGAGATAGATGGTGCATAACTTGGAGAGATAGGTGGGGCATAACATGGAGTTGTAAGATTGGGGTTTAACTTTGAAAGGTAAGTCTGGCATAACTTGGAGAGATAGGTGTGGCATAACTTGGAGAGGTAATTTGAGACATAATTTTGAGAGGTAGGAGGGACATAACTTGGAGAGATATGTGGGCATAACGTGGACAGATATTTGGTGCATACCTTGGAGAGATAGGTGGTGCATAACATGGAGAGATAGGTGGGGCATAACGTGGAGTTGTAAGATTGGGGTTTAACTTTGAAAGGCAAGTCTGGCATAACTTGGAGAGATAGGTGTGGCATAACTTGGAGAGATAGGTGTGGCATAACTTGGAGAGATTGATGTGGTATAACTTGGAGCGATAGGTGGGGTATAACTTGGAGTGGTAGGTGTGGCATAACTTGGAGAGATAGGTGGGGCATAACGTGGAGTTGTAAGACTGGGGTTTAACTTTGAAAGGTAAGTCTGGCATAACTTGGAGAGATAGGTGGTGCATAACTTGGAGAAATAGGTTGGGCATAACTTGGAGAGATAGGTGGGGCATAACGTGGAGTTGTAAGACTGGGGTTTAACTTTGAAAGGTAAGTCTGGCATAACTTGGAGAGATAGGTGTGGAATAACTTGGATAGATAGGTGGTGCATAACTTGGAGAGATAGGTGGGGCATAACATGGAAAGGTAGGTGGGGCATAACTTGGAGCGATATGTGGTACATAACTTTACGTGGTAGTTGGGGCATAACTTGGAGAGATATGTGGGGCATACCTTTACGAGGTAGGTGGGGCATAAATGGAAAGGTAGGTGGGGCATCACTTGGAGTGGTAGGTGGGGCATGACTTGGAGAGATAAGTGGGACATAACTTGTAGAGATGTGGGGAATAACTTAGAGAGACATGTGTGGCATAATTTGTAGAGATTAATGTTGCATATCTTGTAGAGATAGATGCGGCATAACTTGGAGTGGTAAGTGGGGCATAACTTGGAGAGATAGGTGTGGCATAACTTGGAATGGTAAGTGTGGCATAACGTGGAGAGGTAAGTGGGGCATAACTTGGAGAGATAGGTGTGGCATAACTTGGAATGGTAAGTGTGTCATAACTTGGAGAGGTAAGTGGGGCATAACTTGGAGAGGAAATTTGGGGCATAATTTTGAGAGGTAGGAGGGGCATAACGTGGAGAGATATGTGGGGTATTACTTGGAGAGACAGAGGGGGCATAACTTGGAGAGGTAATTGTGGGTATAATTTCGAGAGGTAGGAGGGACATAACTTGGAGAGATATGTGGGCATAACTTGGAAAGATAGGTGTGGTATAACTTGGAGAGATAGGTGTGGCATAACTTGGAGAGATAGGTGGGGTATAACTTGGAGTGGTAGGTGTGGCATAACTTGGAGAGATAGGTGGTACATAACTTGGATAGATAGGTGGGACATAACGTGGAGTTGTAAGACTGTGGTTTAACTTTGAAAGGTAAGTCTGGCATAACTTGGTGAGATAGGTGGTGCATAACTTGGAGAGATAGGTGGGGCATAACGTGGAGTTGTAAGACTGGGGTTTAACTTTGAAAGGTAAGTCTGACATAACTTGGAGAGATAGGTGTGGCATAACTTGGAGAGATTGGTGGGGTATAACTTGGAGTGGTAGGTGGGCATAACTTGGAGAGTTAGGTGGGGCATTACTTGGAGAGGTAGGTGGGCATACTTTGGGAGGTAGATGGTGGAAAACTTGGAGAGGTAGGTGGGGCATTACTTGGAGATATAGGTGGGGCATAACTAGGAAAGATAGTTGGAGTACAACTAGGATACATTGTTGAGTTTAGGAAATTTAGATTTTTTTGTATTTGAGAAGACAATTTGTATAATTGGTTTTTATAAGTGGAGTGTTATATTAGATTTGATATTTGATAAAACTTAAGAGGAATGTTATAGCATACTGTGATACAAAAAAAATTATTTTATATGTGATATAAGAGAACTCTTATACTGGATTTGATGAGACTTCATTGAGAGGAATGTTACATTAGGAGGGATATAAGAAATATATTTAGAGATTATATATATAGAGATTAGAGATATATTATAATGGACTATGAAACATTGAATGTTATTGTAAATTGCGATAAAAGAAATTGTGTATTAAATTATGATAAGAGAAGTGTAAAAATGGGTTATGATAAGAGTAATTTTATAATAAATTTGGATTATATGTGAAAATTAATTATTTATTTTTATTTTGTAAGACGAATTTTGCATCAGATTGTAATAGAAATGTTCTAGAAGATTGAGATAGGAAAAAAGTTGGATCAAGTTTAGTTCGGTATATTATTTCAGTTCGGAAGAGTAGTGTCCCCTGAGTAAAGATTGTACTCGAGGAGATGGTTCTCAATCGGCCATCAGAAGACACTAATTCTAGGGAAAAGGGAAACAACTTCACGGTAAAGTCCTATGTTTCCGACACAGCTTGTTCACAATCGTGGTACCCATTTGCGGCAGATTTCTACAACAACATCGGTCATCATCATTATCATCTAGTGCCATCTCAGCGTTAAATATTGCTTCCAGGGACGGGGAATGGGCGAGGGGAAAGTAGCGAATTCCCATTAGCGCAACAACAAATGTGCGACTTAGCGACTCTCTTGGGAAGCGTAGGTAAAGTGTATGTCACGATTATAGAAACAAGATTAAGATTATTTTAGAGCCTACATTTTCTGTTGAAGAACAGATGGGGTTTGAAAAAAAAATAACAGAAGCTGGACAGAGGCAATATTTTCACCTAGACAGCTAGTAGAGATGAACATAGGAGTAGAGAAGAACATAGGAGTAGAGAAGAACATAGGAGTAGAGAAGAACATAGGATATAACAAGAATCTGTGCATAGCATTTGTAGACCAAGAGAAAGCTTTCCATAGAGTAAATAGAAGTATATGATGGCAGACATTGGATCATTACGGAGTAGATAATTACCTTATTTGATGTTACAAGAGCTTATATAGTAACTGTAGAAGTGTGATTAGAGCAAGTAAATGATCACCTTATTTGATGTTGCAAGAGCTTATATAGTAACTGTAGAAGTGTGATTAGAGCAAGTAAATGATCACCTTATTAGATGTTACAAGAGCTTATATAGTAACTGTAGAAGTGTGATTAGAGCAAGTAAATGATCACCTTATTAGATGTTACAAGAGCTTATATAGTAACTGTAGAAGTGTGATTAGAGCAAGTAAATGAACATCAAAACCATTAGCAGTAACATCTGGAGTAAGTCAAGGCTGCGTGTTGTCACCACTCTTGCTTATCACTTACTTTGACAACGTCTACAAGGATGTCAAATCACAGTGTTAAGATATCAAATAACTACCTACTTGTTGCCGATGACCAGGCCCTGAAAGCTTTCATGGAAACTGGACTTCGATAACATCTGCTGTCCTTGAATAAAGAATGTGAAATGAAAAAACATGAAAATAAGTACTGACAAAAACAGAAGTTATATCAATAGGATGACAAAAGAAGGAATTACACATAGCAGCTATAGAATATCAAGTTATAAAATAAATAATAAACTGTAAATATCTGGGAACAACATTCTCTGAAGTTGGTAAAATCAATAAAGAAATAGATATACGATGTAATAAGGCAAACCAACTATTGGGACATCTATCCCCTTTACTGCGATATAAGCAATACCTATTACCACCAAGAAACATCTTATACAGAGTATATTCATTCCCACATTGTGCTACCAATGCCAAACATGGTCACTTACGTCTATGTATAAAAGAAAACTTGCCACTACAGAAATGAGATTGACTACAAAGGACAAGAGGTTGGGCTCGATCCCAACCGACGGCTCCGGTTCACCCAACCTTTAATGGATACCTGATTTTTTTCTGGGAAAGTAAAGCGGCACGGGCGTAATACCGACCACATTACCCAAAAATCATGTGCCGAAGGTCTGTAAAATTTATGGTCACTAACACCATATTCCCTATACGTCACTTGGAGTGACGGGGGTACTTCACGTCTTTTTTTCTTTTTTTTTACAGAAATGAGATGTCCCAGAAAAGCGCTTGGGGAAGGTCTCCAGAAAAGACAGAATCCGACATAAAATTATAAGAGAAAGAGTAGGCACTGAATCAATCATAAACTACGTACAGAAACAACAAATAAATTGGTTTGTCCATCTAGAAAGAATGTCATGTGATTCCTTACCTAACAAAGCTTATGTTAAAAGAGGAATGAGGAGATGAACAAGAGGCAGACCCAGAGTTAGATGGATAGACACCATAAAAGAAATGCTACAACAAAACTAATTGACAATGAGTGAAGTCACCACAAGGGAGAGAACCACAACTCTGACACCCGAGCCGGTACAAGAGGGAGTGAAGAAAGAAGGAAAAGAAAAGACTTTCTGTTCGTGTTACACCTTGTCACCGACATTTACTCTAAGTATGCATGTACCAATGATCCTTATCATCGACATTTACTCTAAGTATGCATGTCACAATGATCCTTATCACCGACATTTACTCTAAGTATGCATGTCCCAATGATCCTTGTCACCGACATTTACTCTAAGTATGCATGTCACAATGATCCTTATCGCTGACATTTACTCTAAGTATGCATGTCACAATGATCACAAAATAATTAGCACTCATCTAACATGATGGCATATCAGGGAAGCTCACTGGATCGTACAAGGTTACATCAATTGTATGTCCACGCTTACATTCACAATAAAATAATAGTAGCACCAGAATTGAGAAGCGATCTAATGTGTGACTAAACAACAACTTGAGAACCACTGTAGTTTTTGTTGTGACGTCCACGAATATGAGCTCACTCTTTCGCTGAAATAATTTATCGGACTATACCAGACCTCTACGGAAAGTTGTAATAACCTGCGGGTAACTGAGTGCTATAAAACATAGCATTAACGATATTTATTGCCAAAATGGTATAACCATAAACAAAATGTCAAGAAAAACAAAATAATTAGTTTATCCTTACAGCAAAAAAACAGGCTAATAGAAGACATTTAAACAAGATTAATTTAATTAAATTTATTTCAAAACAACAACATTGTTCTTGCCTGTAACTCATTAACACAGATTCGGTGTAACGTGAGGTTTAAAAATCGGTGAAATAAAAAAGAAAATGATCCGTTACGCGAAAGATAATACGTAGAATGTGTATCTGGAGATAAAAACAAATGTAATTTGTTTAGTGGACTAATCATCTTCATTACACGCACTGAGGCCAGCTACATAGTGCTCGTATCCCCTCCCCGCACCCACAAGCCAGTAATGAACTCAGTAGCACTCACAATGGCCGTGAAAATGGCTTCCGGTAACTGGGTACAGTTTTTGTTTTCAAATAAATTTCACGTGGGCAGCGGCTGCTCACATTTGGTCTACTCTGGTCCGATTTTTAACTGTCAATTTTTTTAACGTGTGCAGAGTGCACAGTGATTTCCTGTTTTTTGTCTTTATCAGAGAGGATGTAAAGAGTGTCTTTTCTTCTCTTATGCTTATACTATTATTACTTTTATATATTAGACCACGTTGAACCGAAGACCGTTTAATAGAAGACTTGATTTCTACGTATTTAAACGTTTAACTAATGTCTTTCGTGACGTATGACGCAAGCCGGAGAAAGCCGTAAGGAGGCCGGGTTGCCGACTCATCCTTTGTCTACCAGGAAATCCTCCAGAATTGGCACCTGGAATGTACGTACCATAAACGAACAGGGAAAAGATGCACATGTAGCAGCAGAAATGACAAACTACAAGATAGATATTCTAGGAATGTGTGAAACAAGATGTCTGGGAGCGGAAAGAATAAAACTAAATACAGGAGAGATGATTTTATCATCAGGACACCAGGAACCTGGAGCACAACATAGTGAAGGGGTAGCTATAATGCTATCAAGGAATGCACAGAAGACACTAATAGAATGGGAGGCAGTGGGACCAAGACTGGTGAGAGCAACATTTAAAACAACCAAAAACAAAATAAAATTACACATTATCCAATGCTATGCACCAACCAACGATAAGGGTGATTTAGTTAAAGATGATTTCTATAAACATCTACAATGTCAGATGGATGCAAGAGGAGCCAAGGATGTTATAATCTTGATGGGAGACCTAAATGCTAAACTAGGATCAGACAACAGAGGCTTCGAAGAGATTATGGGAAAACATGGACTTGGAGATATAAACGAGAATGGAGAGATATTTGTGAATTTCTGCGCCCTTAATCAAGTGAGCCTAGGAGGAACAATATTCCAACATAAAAGAATACACAAAGCTACATGGGTGTCACCAGATCATAGAACGGAAAATCAAATTGATCACATATGTATTAATAATAAGTTTAAGTCATCCTTACAGGATGTAAAAGTATACAGAGTGGCAGATGTAGCTTCTGATCATCATTTTCTGTTAGCCAAACTTAAATTAAACTAAGAAGGTATACTACAACGAATAAGGGTAGAAAGTATTTCAATGTATGGTTTCTTAAAGAACAAGGAATTAAAGATAATTCGCAATCACAATATCAAACAAATACCAAGTCCTCCAACAACAAGAAAATACAATAAACATAGAAGATCACTGGAAGCAGGTAAAGGATATATGGAAAGAGACATGCGAAGAAACACTGGGGAAAAGAGAACGCCAGAAAAAGGCATGGGTGACAGCAGAGACCCTGAATAAAATTAAAGAAAGAAAGAACAAGAAAGCAGACATAAATAAAAGCAAAACGAGAAGTAATAAAGCCAAGACACAGGAAGCTTACACAGAGGTGAACAAAGAAGTGAGAAGATGCATTAAAAGGGATAAGAAAGAAATATATAGATGAACTAGCTAAAGAGGCAGAAGAAGCAGCAAATTAAGGGAATATGAAAGAACTGGACAACAGCACAAAGAAATTAAGTGGAAAATACAAACAGATCAATTCCTTTATTAAAGATAAGAAAGGAAATCTGCTTAGTAATAGAAGGGAAAAAATGGAGAGATGGAACGAGCATTTTAAAGAACTTTTGAACAGACCCAACTCAAATAATCCTCCAGATATACTACCAGCAGAAGATGAGTTACACGTTAACTGTGGAAAACCAAGCATAGAAGAAATAATGAAAGCCATCAAACTATTAAAAAATGGTAAAGCCACAGGACCAGATGAAATTCCTTCGGAAGCCATCAAAGCAGATATTAACACCTCTACCAAGATGTTACATAATCTATTAGATAAAACTTGGGAGAGGGAAGAAATACCTAAAGACTGGAAACAAGGTTATATGATCAAACTACCAAAGAAAGGAAGTTTACAGGAGTGCACAAATTATAGGGGAATTATGCTACTATCAGTGCCAGGAAAATATTAAGCACAATCATTCTGGAGAGACTAAAAGAGGCCATAGAGAAACATTTGAGAGATGAACAAGCAGGTTTTAGGAAGTGCAGATCATGTGCTGATCAAATAATTACTCTACGTATAATAGTTGAACAAAGGTTAAAACTAAAATCCCCACTTTATATTGGATTCATAGGTTACGAAAAGGCATTTGATAGTTTAGACAGAAGAATGCTTTGGAAGTTGCTGAGTCATTACGGAATCCCCATGAAGTTTATTAACCTGATAAAAACAATGTATGAAGGAACGAAATGTAGTGTGGTGCATGAAGGACAGCTTACAGAAGCATTTGAAATAAGAACAGAGTAAGGCAGGGATGTCTTCTATCTCCATTTCTCGTTCTACTGGCCATAGATTGGATTATGAAAATAACTCAAAACAACAGAAATGGTTCCAGTGGTCGCTGACCAAACAACTTGATGATTTAGACTTTGCTGATGACATAGTTCTCCTATCACACAACCATCAACAGATGCAGGATAAAATGAGCATACTTGATGAGAGATCACAACAGCTAGGATTGAAGATTAATAGAGATAAGACCAACATTATGAGAATTAATACAGTTGGCAATAATCAAATAAAACTAGGAGAAATACCTTTACTAGACGTACAATCGTACATATATCTGGGCAGTAATATAGATAAAGAGGGAGGAACAGAAAATGATATCAAAAGCAAGAGGAGCTTTCATTGCACTGGGAAACATATGGAAGTCCAAAGAAATTAGGTTCGATACAAAAATAAAAACTTTCAACTCAAATGTTAAGTCGGTCCTATTATATGGCTGTGAAACATGGAGAACAACAAAATTGACAATCACGAAGATACAGACTTTCATTAATGGATGCTTACGCAGAATAAAAGGATGGAAATGGCAGGACAAAATCACTAACATAGAATTATGAAAAAGCAGCAGACAAATATCAGTGGATAAAGAGATATAACGAAGACGATGGCGCTGGATAGGTCACACACTACGGAAGCCAACTGAAGTATTACACAACAGGCCCTTTTTTGGAATCCCCAGGGGAAAATACAAAGAGGAAAACCAAGGAATTCTTGGAGAAGACAGATAGAAGCAGAGATGAAGATGATGGGAATGACATGGAATGATCTTAAAAGAGTGACAAAAACAGAACGACTTGGAAAGTGTTTGTTGAAGACCTATGCTCCACTGGGAGCTAAAAAGGTAGTAGAAGGAGAAGAGGAATGTCTTTCGTGCTGTGCTAGTTCGTACTCCATTTAGACCGTTCGTCTTTCTTTAACAGATTCCCATAACATCTTTTTGTGACAGTTCAACACTTGAGGTGTTCCATCACATGAACAGCATATTTATTGACGTTCTATTATTACATTCCTACAGCCACAAGTTATATTATCACATAATAAAGTACAGTCAGTAATCTTATAATCAAACTATCGGGCGGTCTGGATAAACACCAGACTCACATAATCCTGCAATTAGTAAATCACAGAACACATTTCTAGATGTCTAGACACTAGTCCTATTGTGGACTGACTACCACTGCTTTTATTAACTTCTCATTAGTAATCATAACCTTAGTAATTGGGCTCTGGTCGTCGTTGCTCGTTATCGTAATCTGTGTTTATCTCTACCTTTCTCTAATAAACTCGAAGGTTTGAGTCTCTGCTCATTATTGATAGCTGCTCCTCTCCTCTGAGGTGGTCTGAGAGTGAGTGTCTTTATGCTTGGCACTACTTTTACCCGCCTACGTGTCTGCTAATATATTTTTCTTTAAATATTTCTTTACACCCACGTCTTAATGTTCACCCAGTGTCTGTCCGCCTACCCAGTCTGGTAATATATATTTTTTTAAAAATATTTCGCCCACGCAGTTTGAAGACTTTGACTACACCTTTAATATTTTTAATTACACCCACCATGAACAGACCTGGGTGTCCGTTATTAAGTGCGATGTCGTTTTCCACGTTTACAATGGCTAAATATTTGATCTCATTACCCAGAAATCGGTGTAGGGAAGAACCAAGAGTAATCAACGAATTCGAGCATAAGAATTCCCACAGCCTGTAGAGAGATCTGAACCCTTGATCTTCCTGTTTAGGTGATTAATGAATATTTTTATGGAGGGAAACTTCCGAGGCGGTTGGTCAGCGAAACATTTGAGGGGAAGAATTATGTTACACCATTTAAACCAGGGAAAAAGCACAAATAATTAACAACAGAAAAAAAACAACAACAATAGATAGCACGAAGCAGGATCGAAACCCTACCTCTCGACACAGCGCCTTGCCACGAGAAACAAAAGCTAGAGCACATGGCCAAGTTAAGCTTCCTATTTACCAACTAGACTCGAAGTTTAATTAAAATGGTCTAGAATTAAAGGTAATCAACCTGGTCTATGTCACGCTTAGACAATGTCTAAGTCACATCGTCTCCACAAACAATGTACAAATTATGACTAAATGAACATTGCTTGAGCGCTCATACTCGCATAGCTTGTTTCTATAAATTGTTTCTTGCAAATAGTCAAATCGTTATCAAGAAACATAAAGTTTACATTTTGTAATATTTACATACTGCCATTGAAAGTCTACAATTAAATATCACAGTTGAGGGAACACATCTGGAGACAGTCCAGAGCTACAACTACCTGGGACATACTATAACCAATGATGGAAAATGCAAAATTGAAATAAACAAAAGAATAGGTATGGCAAAAGTAATTTTAATGTCATGAAAAATATACTAACATCAAAACAAATATCAGCAGGGCTGAAACTAAGAATGGCAAAATGTTACACCTTCTCAATATTCCTGTATGGTGCAGAAACATGACATTAGACAAGAAAACAGAAAAGAAAATTGAAGCCTTTGAAATGTGGATTTATTGAAGAATAGGTAGAATTGGATGGAGACGACAAAAGATAACAAACGATAAAGTTTTAGAACAACTGACAATAAAAAGAGAACTACTAAATACAATCAAGACAAGACAAATGACATTTTTGTGGCATGTTAAAAGACACAACAGCCTACTAAAAGTAATATTGGAAAGAAAAATACACGGTAAATGAGGCAGGGGCAGACCAAGGCTAACATGGACGAGTAACATCAAAAGATGGACAAGTCAATCTATGACAGCCTGCACCATCAAAGCAAGAAACAGTGGAATGGTGATCCATGGTAGCCAACCTTCGTTGCGGAGAAGGCACTCAATGACAATGACATTGAAAGTATAGGCGGACACAAGTCACGAAATGAGCTGAAGAGAAATGTATAGAATCTGCTGACTATGGAGAAAGAGGACATCTCCAAGTTTGTTCTTCATTCCTTAAGAGAAGATGTGGAGAATGGGTGAGACAATGATGTATATACTGACAGACTGAGGAGTCTAAATGTGTACAAGTGATCTGATCGATCCGGAGAGCTTGGTTTTTCCCAGGAAAAAATCCAGTACCCATTTAAAGCTGGGTGAACCCGGACCGTCGGTTGGGATCGAACCCTAACCCTTGTCCCCTGTAGTTCAGTCCACTAACCACTGAGCTATCGCGGGTGCCATTTGAAAGAATACTTTCCTGTTGTTCAAATGAGCCTCGGCAGCAGTGGCGGCTTTATTTTCGGACTGACAAAGCTCCGGGGTTCACCCAGCCTCTAAAATGTGTACCAGAGATTTTCCTGGGAAGCAAAGGCAGCCTGGCGTTATACCGACCACATCACCCAAAAATGTGCTGTGGTCATGGAAAAATATGGTCACTAACACCGTATTCCCATAAGCCTAGCAAGGCATGGGAGGGAACCTTCACTTCTTTTTTATTTTAAAGAATAGAGAGACACGATAGCTCAGTGGTTAGTGAACTGGACTACAAAGGACAAGAGGTAGGGTTCGATTCAAACCGATGGCTTTCGGTTCATCAAGCCTTTAATGGGTACCGGATTTTTTTCTGGGAATGTAAAGTGGCACGGGCGTAATACCGACCATCATCATCATCATCATCATCATCACCATCATCATCATCATCATCAAGTACCGGGCCTGCTGGCGTAGGTGATCATCTCTCTCCACAACTTTCGATCTCGACAGTTATTTATCATTTCTGATGTTGACCTTCTGCCAAGCCATTCTCTTAAGCTATCTGGTATTTTTCCTCTTTGCTTACCTCTATCTATTCGTCCCTCAATTTTCCCAGTTGTTACAATATATTCCAGTTGTTCTCTCCTCATTACATGGCCAAAAAATGATGATTGTCTCTTCCTAATTTTGGAAATTAACTCTCTTTTTGCTTTGGCCTCTCTCAGAACATTATCATTACTCTTCTTAGCTGTCCATGGTATTCTCAACATTCTTACGTAAAAACACATTTCTACAGACTCCAGTGATTTTCTTGTCTGTTGTCCTATTGTCCATGATTCACGTCCATATGTTAGACTGGCTCTACATAACATTTATGAACTCTTTTTCTTGTTTCTATAGTAAAAAATGGATTGCACGGTATCTTCCTCATTTTTTGGAAAGCTGCTTTTGCCTGAGCCATTCTGTATCTCACCTCGTTTGTTCATCTTTCGTCTGAGGTTAACAAAGCTCCCAAATATTTAAATTAATTTACCTGTTTTAATATTGTTCCACTTGTCTTTATTTTGCACTGAGGTGATGTCTTTTTCTTTGTTGTTACCATTACTACTGTAATACCGACCACATTACCCCAAAAATCATGTGTGAAGGTCTGTAAAATGTATTGTCACTAACACCATATTCCCTTTACGTCACTTGGCGTGTTTGGGGTACTTTACTTTTTTTTTTTTGTTTACTTATTTCAAAGAACAGATGTCTAGTATTTCAAAGAATACATACTTGATATTTCAGTGAATACTTACCTGATGTTTCAAAGAATACTTACCTAGAATTTCAAAGAATACTTACCTAGAATTTCAAAGAATACTTACCTAGAATTTCAAAGAATACTTACCTGATATTTCAAAAGAATACTTCCCAGATATTTGATAGCATTGAGCAAGAATAACTGTGTGAGATAAGAAGGAATAGAGGACTTAATCAGGAGAATGTTAGTCTGTCTGTTCTCTGTTTGTGTCTGTGTGACGGGAGACTCACTGCATGAGTAATGCGTATAGACTGAGGCAAGCAGAACTACTTTCACACTCTCCCATCATTGTTGTGTCAGTTGTCTTCAGTGATTGGCAGTCACGATCATTGTTGTGTCAGTTGTCTTCAGTGATTGGCAGTCACGATCAATGTTGTGTCAGTTGTCTTCAGTGATTGGCAGTCACGATCAATGTTGTGCCAGTTGTCTTCAGTGATTGGCAGTCACGATCAATGTTGTGTCAGTTGTCTTCAGTGATTGACAGTCACGATCAATGTTTTGTCTCTCGTCTTTTAAGTGGCCTATTAATTCATTCATCATGTGCCATACCGGTTGGCGTAGGTGATCATGTCCCTCCACAATCTTCTATCTACAGTGCATCGTATCAGTTCTGTTGTTGACTGTTTTCCATGCCATGACACCAAGCTATCTAGTATTTTCTCTCTTTGTCGCCCGCGATCTCTCTTTCCTTTTATTTTGCCAGTTGTAACCAAGTATTCCAACTTTCCTCTTCTCATGATGTGCCCGAAAAATGTTGATTGCTTCTTTCTGATGTTTTTTAAGAGCTCCCTTTTTGTGTTGGCCTCTTTGAGAACTTCCTCATTGGTTTTTTTAGCTGTCCAGGGAACTTTCAATATTTATAACCTTCTATTAACTCACTAGACCCGACATTTAGACATTCAAAATGTTATCAAACCGTTCATAAAACGAACCTAATTAGAAGCTCAGAAATGATTTATAATTTACATATGTAATTATTTCTTGAAATCTTGATTCAATCATCGGTTTAGAATATTAAGATCAATAATTTGATAGAAAGGTAATACAGAATGAACGAAGACGTCAATTATGTTTTATCTTTGTGTGATTGTAAACGTTATCAATATGTCTAGGAATGGGAGTAGGTAGCGGGTAAATTAATGAGGTGCTGCGGTAAAGCTGGTAGGAATGAGCCACTAGTCAGGTGTCATGTACACCCCTACAAGGTATGGTGACAGCTTTACAAAAAAAGGAACACACCAAATTACTAACGTTTCGGTATAAGCAAAAATAAAGTAAAAGCCACGTGACTGACTGTCCAGCTGGCATTTCGTTAGCCTTCCATCAGTGTGTGAGTGTGACACATTCTACCAGTTACGTCTGTTTATTATATAATCATTTTTTTTACTTATATTTTTATATTACCACATTTCACCTATCCTCCAATATGTAATACATCTCTCCCTCGTTTCGCCATCGCAACTCTTATCCCTGTGTCCACCTCTCTTTCAATTACCAGTCCTTACATTCCTAGATGTAGCAGCATTTATCTGTGCCTCATCGTTTGTTATCGTTGTCCTCGTTCCCTGAAGAAGGCCTCATGTAGACCGAAACGTCGGTATATTGTTGCGTTCCTATAGTGTAGAGCTGTCGCCATACCATGTAGGAGTGTATGTCACACCCCACTACTGGCTTTCTGGAATGTGAACTTTTCAATAGTTTCGCTGAAAACATATCGTAGTAAATGGCGAAGTCCTTAATCAGAGTTTCACAACACAAAGAAATCTGATCATCAGAAGTTGACTCGTCAAGCAAGTGCTTCAACCTCGTCATATCACGAGGACGTCGTCCTCCTGATGCGCTGAACCGGAACCTCACATTATGTTGGCATAATCTCGTCAAGCTTATTGTTGGCAATGAGTCTCATCGATTCTACTGTCTGTACCCGGTCGTGTTGTCTTAACTTTTATTTGGCAGGTTGATGTCCTCCACGTGGTGGTTGCCTAAAGTGGGTTGTGAAAGAATCGTTGTACACTACAATTACAATAGTGACCTCCGTGACTAGGTTTTACTGTACCCGCTTCAGTGAGAGTAGGGGTTGTGGCTGATTTACCAGACGTGGAGAATTTGTGTTCGGACCGAGAAGTCTCTAGAGTTTATCCAGGATCTAAAAATGGGTACCAGTAATTTTTCTCGAAAGTTAAAGCGGCGGGCTTGATATCAGCAAAAATAGTGACGGGGTCATGGAAAAATGTTGTCACTAACACCATATACCCCATTCGTCACTAACACCATATACCCCATTCGTAACTAACAACATTCCCCATTGGTCACTAACACTATATACCCCATTCGTCACTAACACCATATACCCTATTCGTCACTAACACCATATACTCCATTCGTAACTAACAACATATACCCCATTCGTAACTAACAACATTCCCCATTGGTCACTAACACCATATACCCCATTCGTCACTAACACCATATACTCCATTCGTACTAACAACATATACCCCATTCGTCACTAAAAGCATATACCCCATTCGTCACTAACACCATATACCCCATTCGTCACTAACACCATATACCACATTCGTAACTAACAACATTCCCCATTGGTCACTAACACCATATACCCCATTCGTCACTAACACCATATACCCCATTCGTCACTAACACCATATACTCCATTCGTAACTAACAACATATACCCCATTCGTAACTAACAACATTCCCCATTGGTCACTACACCATATACTCCATTCGTAACTAACAACATATACCCCATTCGTCACTAAAAGCATATACCCCATTCGTCACTAACACCATATACCCCATTCGTCACTAACACCATATGCCCCATTCGTAACTAAGAACATTCCCCATTGGTCACTAACACCATATACCCCATTCGTCACTAACAACATTCCCCATTGATCACTAACAGCATATACCCCCAATCGTCACTACCAACATTCTCCATTGGTCACTAACACCATATTCCCCATTCGTCACTAATACTATATTCCCTAATCGTCACTAAAAACATTCTCCATTGGTCATTAGCATCGTATTCCTTATTGGTCACTAACACCATTTTCCCCATTGGTCATTAACACCATTTTCCCCATTGGTCATTAACACCAATTCCCAATTGGTCATTAGCATCATATTCCTTATTGGTCACTAACACCACATTACTCATTGGCCACAAACACCATTTTCCTCATTGGTCACTAATACCATTTTCCCCATTGGTTATTAACACCATATTCCCCATTCGTTACTAACAACATTCTCCATTTGTCATTAGCATCATATTCCCTATTGGTCACTAACACCATATTCCCCATTGGCCACAAACACCATTTTTACCAATTGGTCACTAACACCATCTTTCTCATTGGTCACTAACACCATTTTCCCCTTTGGTCACTAACAACCATATCCCCTATTGGTCACTAACACCATTTTACCCTATTGGTCACTAACACCATTTTCCCTGTTGGTCACTAACACCATTTCCCCATTCGTCACTAACACCATTTTCCCCAACACCATTTTCCTCTTTCGTCACTAACACCATTCTCCATATTGGCCACTAACACCATTTTCCCCATTCGTCACTAACACCATATTCTCCATTGGTCACTAACACCATTTTCCTCATTGGTCACTAAAAACATTTTCCCCATTGGTCACTAATAACATTTTCCCCAATCGTCGCAAACACCATTTTCCCCACCGGTCGCTAACACCATTTTTCTCATTGGTCACTAACACCATTTTCCCCATTCGTTACTAACACTTTTTTCCCCATTGGTCACTAACACCATTTTCCCCATTGGTCAATAACACCATTTTCCCCAATGGTCACTAACATATTTTCCCCATTCGTCGCAAACACCACTTTCCCCATTGGTCACAAACACCATTTTCCCCATTGGTCACTAACACTATTTTCCTCATTCGTCGCAAACACCATTTTCCCCATTGGTCACAAACACCATTTTCCCCATTGGTCATAAACACTATTTTGCCATTGGTCACAAACACTATTTTCCCCATTGGTCACAAACAGCATTTTCCCCATTGGTCACAAACAACATTTTCCCCATTCGACGCAAAGCACCAATTTCCCCATGGGTCACTGACACTATTTTCCTCATTCGTCACTAACACCATATTCCCCATTGGTCACTTACACCATATTCCCCATTCGTCACTAACACCATATTCCCCATTCGTCACTAACACCATTTTCCCCAATTGGTCACTAACACTCTTTTCCCCATACGTCTAGCTTGGCGTAGCGATAACTTTTAATATTTTTTTTTGTACAATATAAAACCAAAATAAAATCTGATAGCTTAAATGTCATGTATTATGTTTAGACAATCGTCCTGAAACATGAACTATAGCTCGTTTCAAATCATGTGCCCAACTTCAAAACGCTATTACTCTCTAACCGTTTGTTAAAAACTTTTGAAATTTTCCAAATGTTATTAGAATGCAAAAGACCCTTTAAATGTATATTTAACAAATATCTTGCAGCTGCAGTTTTCTTAAAGCGGCGATATTTCTTTGATGTTTGTCAAAATTGTAAATTGTGAAGCCCTAAAGAATAGAAATTACCGTAGTTGCTGGTCTATGATTAATTTTCACTAGGTAAAGGCGTGGCCGTAATGGGGAAATAACCTAATAAGACAAAACACCAGGAGATTTATTGTCTGCTCAGTTCGAGGACGGCTTCGCCGCTGAATGAACGGAAATGGAACACACAATGCCTCGTGTTTTCTACAAGTGTCTAATTGTGTCAGAAAGCCCACGTGGAATGCGTGCAAAAACGTCAATTGTACCGTGTATGGATTTTTAATCGCTATTTTTAACTTAAAATACTGTAAACATTCAGTTTTGACTACATCAATGGGTCGTTATAAATTTATATAAATCAAATAAGCAACAATAATAACCAAATGTTTTTTTTTTATGAAATTAATTCCCTGTTGGGTTCTAATCATTATAATTTTACATGCAAATTTTGAAAAACATTACAAAAAGAGATAAAAAAGATATCGATTTTAAACGTTGGGCACATGATTTGAAACGAGCTATAATTGAAAATGGTGATTGTTTCGTGTGAGCAAAGTTATATTCCACTTTTTTCACGCCTTGAAGTTATATTCACAGTGCCTTTTAAACATTGCAGCCGATTGTTAATAGTCATGTTTGACAACTTATGAATACACGATATTATTACTGGAACAGTAAGCTCATTTATGATCATAACATGCAATGCAGCAATTTGCTTTCTCTGAGAAGATATCTAGTGCCTATTTTAACTCTTTCAGTACGGATGTTTTCTTTCAATGCAACGGAAGAGATTTCAGAGACAACATTTGTCAGGGCTTTAAATGTAATTCTACATGTTTATATTTCTCTAACACATAACATATAATATGTGGATTTTTAGATAATTAAAGAAGGACTTAGATTTCACCAATGCCAAGATGATACAAGACTTAGAAAAAAGAATACGCTTTGATGACGGTTACACTGATCAAGTCGAGAGTGACGTACTCTGCGGCTAAACGTGCGCGACGAAAATCGGCTTGACGTTCAGTTTGGGTAAACACAGAAGTTGTGTCCGTCGAAAACAAGTATTGTATTTATCTAGCTGGGAACAGAACCATAGCCATATGGTTAAGCAGGCGATCGTACTATCTACTCCACGAACCGTTTTTAGGAAATACTATATTTTTGAGTACATTTTCTAGCAAGTTTAGAAATATATTTTCCATCATCTTGTTTGTTCATTCCTGCATGGACACTCGCTCAAACGTTGTCTCTGTGTTGCGCTTGATGCTGGCTGCCGTACGATGGAGGCAGTTTGATATAGCGCTAGGGATGAGGGCAGGAGAAGGTTGTTACAGATCTTCAGATAGGACTTAAAAGAGGGTGTTGCGGTGAGGTAGGACAACTGGTCAACGTATTTAGAATAGCTGTAACATGGTTCTCTAAACACCCTATCTATACCAATTGCTAGCTCATCTATACTAAGTGTTAACACATCTATACCAATTGCTAGCTCATCTATACTAAGTGTTAACACATCTATACCAATTGCTAGCTCATCTATACTAAGTGTTAACACATCTATACCAATTGCTAGCTCATCTATACTAAGTGTTAACACATCTATACCAATTGCTAGCTCATCTATACTAAGAGTTAACACATCTATACCAATTGCTGGCTCATCTATACTAAGTGTTAACACATCTATACCAATTGCTAGCTCATCTATACTAAGTGTTAACACATCTATACCAATTGCTAGCTCATCTATACTAAGTGTTAACACATCTATACCAATTGCTAGCTCATCTATACTAAGTGTTAACACATCTATACCAATTGTTAGCTCATTTATACTAAGAGTTAACACATCTATACCAATTGCTAGCTCATCTATACTAAGTGTTAACACATCTATACCAATTGCTAGCTCATCTATACTAAGTGTTAACATATCTATACCAATTGCTAGCTCATCTATACTAAGTGTTAACACATCTATACCAATTGCTAGCTCATCTATACTAAGTGTTAACATATCTATACCACTTGCTAGCTCATCTATACTAAGTGTTAACACATCTATACCAATTGCTAGCTCATCTATACTAAGTGTTAACACATCTATACCAATTGCTAGCTCATCTATACTAAGTGTTAACACATCTATACCAATTGCTGGCACATCTATACTAAGTGTTAACACATCTATACCAATTGCTAGCTCATCTATACTAAGTGTTAACACATCTATACCAATTGTTAGCTCATTTATACTAAGAGTTAACACATCTATACCAATTGCTAGCTCATCTATACTAAGTGTTAACACATCTATACCAATTGCTAGCTCATCTATACTAAGTGTTAACATATCTATACCAATTGCTAGCTCATCTATACTAAGTGTTAACACATCTATACCAATTGCTAGCTCATCTATACTAAGTGTTAACACATCTATACCAATTGCTGGCTCATCTATACTAAGTGTTAACACATCTATACCAATTGCTGGCACATCTAAACTAAGTGTTAACACATCTATACCAATTGCTAGCTCATCTATACTAAGTGTTAACACATCTATACCAATTGCTAGCTCATCTATACTAAGTGTTAACACATCTATACCAATTGCTAGCTCATCTATACTAAGTGTTAACACATCTATACCAATTGCTAGCTCATCTATACTAAGAGTTAACACATCTATACCAATTGCTGGCTCATCTATACTAAGTGTTAACACATCTATACCAATTGCTAGCTCATCTATACTAAGTGTTAACACATCTATACCAATTGCTAGCTCATCTATACTAAGTGTTAACACATCTATACCAATTGCTAGCTCATCTATACTAAGTGTTAACACATCTATACCAATTGTTAGCTCATTTATACTAAGAGTTAACACATCTATACCAATTGCTAGCTCATCTATACTAAGTGTTAACACATCTATACCAATTGCTAGCTCATCTATACTAAGTGTTAACATATCTATACCAATTGCTAGCTCATCTATACTAAGTGTTAACACATCTATACCAATTGCTAGCTCATCTATACTAAGTGTTAACATATCTATACCAATTGCTAGCTCATCTATACTAAGTGTTAACACATCTATACCAATTGCTAGCTCATCTATACTAAGTGTTAACACATCTATACCAATTGCTAGCTCATCTATACTAAGTGTTAACACATCTATACCAATTGCTGGCACATCTATACTAAGTGTTAACACATCTATACCAATTGCTAGCTCATCTATACTAAGTGTTAACACATCTATACCAATTGTTAGCTCATTTATACTAAGAGTTAACACATCTATACCAATTGCTAGCTCATCTATACTAAGTGTTAACACATCTATACCAATTGCTAGCTCATCTATACTAAGTGTTAACATATCTATACCAATTGCTAGCTCATCTATACTAAGTGTTAACACATCTATACCAATTGCTAGCTCATCTATACTAAGTGTTAACACATCTATACCAATTGCTAGCTCATCTATACTAAGTGTTAACACATCTATACCAATTGCTGGCACATCTAAACTAAGTGTTAACACATCTATACCAATTGCTAGCTCATCTATACTAAGTGTTATCACATCTATACCAATTGCTGACACATCTATACTAAGTGTTAACACATCTATACCAATTGCTGGCTCATCTATACTACGTGTTAACACATCTATACCAATTGCTGGCACATCTGTAAAAAGTGTTAACACATATTATACAAATTATTAACACACCTACACTAATTTTTAATACATCTATACTAGTTAACACATCTATACCAGTTGCTAGTACATCTATACCTAGTATTAACACATCTATACCAATTGTTAACACATCTATACCAATTGTTAACACATCTATACCAATTGTTAACACTCTATACCAGTTGTTGTCACATGTTAAAACATCTATACCAATTGTTAACACATCTATACCAATTTTTGCCACAAATATATAGTCCGATTGTTAACACATCTACACCAATTGTGAGCTTTCTCAGCTGTTGTAAAGGGGAGAGAACACGAAACCCTGAGACTATTGTATGATCAGTCTTTGTACCAATCGCGTGGACCAAGACGTTTTGAAAGCTTCAAATAAAGACAATAAAATTGTAAAAAATTTTCATTAAAAAAATATAGTAGAAACTCAGCTGGTATAAATGTATGTATATACTGATGATATTGTATTAAAAAATTTAAGTAAAGTGCCCCCGTCACGCCGAATGGCGTATAGGGAATATGGTGTTAGTGACCCGTCCCGCCGAATGGCGTAAAGGGAATATGGTGTTAGTGACCATAAATTTTACAGAAACTTCGGCATATGATTTTTGGGGTAATGTGGTCGGCATTACGCCCCTGCCGCTTTACATTCCC
Organism: Megaustenia siamemsis; assembly: GCA_032433765.1. Lineage (NCBI taxonomy): Eukaryota > Metazoa > Mollusca > Gastropoda > Stylommatophora > Ariophantidae > Megaustenia > Megaustenia siamemsis. The sequence goes on along the minus strand of JAVIAB010000117.1, from coordinate 6,335,101 downwards.
AGAAAAAAATCCGGTCGCCGAACCAGGAAGCCGTCGATTGGGATCGAACCCTACCCCATGTCCTTTGTAGTCCAGTTCACTAACCACTGAGCTATCGCGGCTCCGATGATATTGTATTGCTAGCAGAAAATCCTAAAGATCTACAACAATTACTTAATGAAATAAATATGTCAAGCAAAAAATATGGATTGGATATGAATATCAAAAAGACAAACTATGATCATAAACAAAGATACTACTCAAAACTTACAAGTGGATATCAAATTGAAGGAATAGACCCAGAGACAGTTCAGAGCTACAACTACCTTGAACATATTATAACCAGTGATGAAAAAAGTGAAACTAAAATAGACAAAAGAATAGGCATGGCAAAATGTAATTTGAATGTCATGAAAATATACTAACATTAAAACAAATAACACCAGGGCTAAAACTAAGAAAAGCAAAATGTTATATCTTCTCAGCATTCATATATGATGCAGTAACATGAACGTTAGTCAAGAAAACAGAACACAGAATTAAAGCCTTTGAAATATAGATTTATAGTAGAATGGGAAGAGTTGGATGGAAAGAAAATAAAACAAACGACGAAGTCTCAAAATAACAACAAAATGACAAGAGAACTACTAAACACAATTAAAACAAGACAAATGAGATTTTTGGATAATGTTAAAAGATACAACAGCCTACTAAAAGTAATCTTGGAAGGGAAAATACAGGGTAAAAGAGGCAGACCAAGACTAACATGGACGAGTAACATCAAAAGACGAACAAGTCAACCTGTTACAGTGTGATTATCCAGGAATGATAAAATGGCAATCGGAGGAAGAATAAAAGAATGTTACAACGAAGATAAGAGGTAGAATAGTTGTGGTCGGTGTAAATAACATAGGAGACTTAGAATAAGCGAATGTAAATTAATCCACCGAACTCAAAGCAATGAGACGTAACAAGCTATGAGATTAGACGGGAGACGACGGCAGGTGTTCGATCTGAGTGCCGAAGTCCTCAACGGATTTATCACTAACCCGGTGAGGTTACGTAAGGCAACGGAGAATAGCGTTGGACTCCGTACGAACAGGTGTTTGAGATTAGGACGGGCCCTGAAACATTCGGAGATAAGCCACCGACAAGGTGACGTAATCCTGACCTCACAGGAGGATCACACATCGTGTGATGTCCAGTGGTAGCAAACGCCTGAGTTCTCTCTGACTAGATGAAAAAAATAACGAGCCACAGAGTGGGAGATCAAAGTAAATTTGGGGGAAACTTAGGTTGGTCTATGAGGCCAAAGCAGTTTGTTATAGGAGTGATTGACAGATGTTGTCGAGGCTTTACGGTAATAGACAAGTGGTGGACAGACAAGCAACCAGTAGGTTGATAGTCTTAGCAAGTTCCCAAGATAGACCACGCCTGTATCCAAGGATAGGTGTTGTTTTATCGGGAAAAAAAGGCCCGAGAGGACAGATTTTGATCACATTTCGCCCACGAAGCTCTGGGACACACTAGACAGAAATAGTAGACGTGGACAGAGAACCTGCCTGAAGGCAGAATGTAGGAATCATGAGTTATTTAGATTAGACATTTCGCTCGGAGATTTTGAGACATACACCTTTTGGACTTAGGAATGATAATAGTTTTGAGAGGTCGAACTGTGGTAACTTGAGTATAGAAATTAGTAAGTCCCTCGGGATTGTTGGATAGAGTTACTATAATGAGTTAATCATCATCACTAGAGATTTCTTTAAGATCCTACAACGCACGTACAGACCATAGAAGAGAAGAGATGATATAATTGGAACAATGGATTTCAAGCTAACCACTACAGATTGCCAAGAACTTTATTATGATCACGGAAGTTACTTGTTATAAACACCGCCGATTGGCTCTACGAAGTAACGTTAAGATTAATAATAGAACTTTAGAACAATGTTGATTCTACCAGAAACATGTTGCCAAACCATGTGGTTGTTAATAATAAAGACAGTTATATTTTGTTACTTATGAGTTATGTGTGTCCATCTACCGAATGAACGTGCTAATATCAAGATATACAAGGAATATATTATTAATAAATATATAGAACTCTGCAACACGCCTATGACAACCTGCACTATCAAAACAAAAGAGCGGAATGGCGCTCCATAGTAGTCAACCTCCGACACGAAGACGGCACTCAATCATGTTGATGATGATGATGATAAAAAGCACTTATAAATATTACCGTTGAAGTTAAATAACACAGTTTCTTTTACTTTTGTTTTCTGAAGAATTTTGAAAGAATATGTTTTCTTTGTGCTAATAAAGAAAGAGAAATGTAATCGCCATTCATTAGCCGAGTCTATGTAAAGACGTCGCGAAAGTCTAGACCGTTTTGTTCTGCAGATTTTCCGTCTGAAAAGAAAAGACGTTGGACTTCACAAATGACAAATGTCTCAATTGAGGAATGGAAGTCTAGTCTTTGTGAAGATTTTGACGATTCGTTTAAAAGCGGTAACCGGCGAAAAAAAATAATAAAAACTGAACACGTGACCAGTAATTTGAGTTCGTTTGTTGTGAGAAATAACAGAAAGTCTTATAAGAAGGCAGACATCAGCTTTACGAAGCAGATAAAAAAAGCAGACTGAAATTGCGATAATTGACTTCCTATTGTTTACAAAATATAATTTAAAATTGGTTTCTATTGGGGGGGGGGGGGGGGGGGGGGCGTTTGTATAGGTTTGTAAAAAAGTGTAGCTAATAGTCATGAGGTTGCTACACTTGGCATGTGCCTTCATCCACTTAGAAACACTAGTTTAGATTAGTTAACTTTAGTTTAGTTTTCAAGTTTAGTTTAGTTAGTTTAATGTACTTTATTTGAGAATAGGTACATTATTTTTAGTTTAGTTTGGTTTAGTTTACTTTATTTACTTTAGTTTTGTAGTTTAGTTTAGGTAGTTTAATTTAGTTTATTTTTAGTTTAGTTTAGTTTAGTTTAGTTTGATTAGTTTAATTTAGTTTAGTGTAGTTTAGTTCGTTTAATTTAGTTTAGTTTAGTTCGTTTAAATTAAGTTCAGTTTAGATAGTTTAATTTAGTTCAGTTTAGATAGTTTAATTTAGTTTAGTTAGTTTAATTTAGTTTAGTTTAGTTCGTTTAATTTAATTCAGTTTAGTTAGTTTAATTTAGTTTAGTTTAGTTCGTTTAATTTAGTTTAGTTTAGTTCGTTTAATTTAGTTCAGTTTAGTTCGTTTAATTTAGTTCAGTTTAGTTAGTTTAATTTAGTTTAGTTTAGTTAGTTTAATTTAGTTCAGTTTAGTTAGTTTAATTTAGTTCAGTTTAGTTAGTTTAATTTAGTTTAGTTTAGTTTAGTTAGTTTAATTTAGTTTATATAGTTTAATTTAGTTTAGTTTAGTTTAGTTAGTTTAATTTAGTTTAGTTTAGTTTAGTTTAGTTAGTTTAATTTAGTTTAATTTAGTTCCGTTTAGTTTGTTTAATTTAGTTTAGTTTAGTTAGTTTAATTCAGTTTAATTTAGTTCAGTTTAGTTAGTTTAATTTAGTTCAGTTTAGTTAGTTAAATTTAGTTTAGTTTAGTTAGTTTAATTTAGTTCAGTTTAGTTAGTTTAATTTAGTTTAGTTTAGTTTAGTTAGTTTTAATTTAGTTTAGTTAGTTTAATTTAGTTTAGTTTAGTTTAATTTAGTTTAGTTTAGTTAGTTTAATTTAGTTTAGTTAGTTTAATTTAGTTTAGTTTAGTTTAGTTTAGTTTAGTTTAGTTAAAATTATTTAGTTTAGTTTAGTTAGTTTAATTTAGTTCAGTTTAGTTAGTTTAATTTAGTTTAGTTTAGTTTAGTTAGTTTAATTTAGTTTAGTTAGATTAATTTAGTTTAGTTTAGTTTAGTTAGTTTAATTTAGTTTAGTTAGTTTAATTTAGTTCAGTTCAGTTTAGTTCGTTTAATTTAGTTTAGTTTAGTTAGTTTAATTAGTTCAGTTTAGTTAGTTTAATTTAGTTCAGTTTAGTTAGTTTAATTTAGTTTAGTTTAGTTTAGTTAGTTTAATTTAGTTTAGATATTTTAATTTAGTTTAGTTTAGTTTAGTTAGTTTAATTTAGTTTAGTTTAGTTTAGTTAGTTTAATTTAGTTTAATTTAGTTCAGTTTAGTTTGTTTAATTTAGTTTAGTTTAGTTAGTTTAATTCAGTTTAATTTAGTTCAGTTTAGTTAGTTTAATTTAGTTCAGTTTAGTTAGTTAAATTTAGTTTAGTTTAGTTAGTTTAATTTAGTTCAGTTTAGTTAGTTTAATTTAGTTTAGTTTAGTTTAGTTAAATTTATTTAGTTTAGTTTAGTTAGTTTAATTTAGTTCAGTTTAGTTAGTTTAATTTAGTTTAGTTTAGTTTAGTTAGTTTAATTTAGTTTAGTTAGTTTAATTTAGTTTAGTTATTTTAATTTAGTTTAGTTAGTTTAATTTAGTTCAGTTTAGTTAGTTTAATTTAGTTTAGTTTAGTTTAGTTAGTTTAATTTAGTTCAATTTAGTTCAGTTTAGTTCGTTTAATTTAGTTTAGTTTAGTTAGTTTAATTATTTCAGTTTAGTTAGTTTAATTTAGTTTAGTTCAGTTTAGTTAGTTTAATTTAGTTTAGTTAGTTTAATTTAGTTTAGTTTAGTTAAATTTATTTAGTTTAGTTTAGTTAGTTTAATTTAGCTTAGTTTAGTCAGTTTAAATTAGTTTAGGTTAATTTAGTTAGTTTAATTTAGTTTAGTTTAGTTAGTTTAATTTAGTTTACTTTAGTTTAGTTAGTTTAAATTAGTTTTGTTTCGTTTAGTTAGTTTAATTTAGTTTGGTTTAGTTAGTTTAATTTAGCTTAGTTAGTTTAATTTAGTTTAGTTAGTTTAATTTAGTTTAGTTTTGTTAGTTTATTTAGTTTAGTTAGTTTAATTTAGTTTAGTTTAGTTTAGTTAGTTTAATTTAGTTTAGCTTAGTTTAGTTAGTTTAATTTAGTTTAGTTCAGTTTAGTTTTGTTAGTTTAGTTTAGTTAGTTTAGTTTAGTTTTGTTTTTTTTAGTTTAATTTAGTTTAGTTAGTTTAATTTAATTTAGTTTAGTCAGTTTAGTTTAGTTTTGTTTTGTTAGTTTAATTTAGTTTAGTTAGTTTAATTTAGTTTAGTTTAGTCAGTTTAATTTAGTTTAGCTTAATTTAATTTAGTTTAGTTTAGTTAGTTTAGTTTAGTTTAGTTTGTTAGTTTAATTTAGTTTAGTTAGTTTAATTTAGTTTAGTTTAGTCAGTTTAATTTAGTTTAGCTTAGTTTAATTTAGTTTAGTTTAGTTAGTTTAGTTTAGTTTAGTTTTATTAGTTTAATTTAGTTTAGTTAGTTTAATTTAGTTTAGTTAGTTTAATTTAGTTTATTTTAGTTAGTGTAGTTTACTTTTGTTTTGTTAGTTTAATTTAGTTTAGTTAGTTTAATTTAGTTTAGTTTAGTCAGTTTAATTTAATTTAGTTTAGTCAGTTTAATTTAGTTTAGTTAGTTTAATTTATTTTAGTTTAGTTAGTTTAATTTAGTTTACTTTAGTCAGTTTAATTTAGTTTAGCTTAGTTTAGTTAGTTTAATTTATTTTAGTTTAGTTAGTTTAATTTATTTTAGTTTAGTTAGTTTAATTTAGTTTAGTTGTTGTTGCGTTCGATAGCTTTCAACTCTGACGAAGTCCCTACAGACTAGGAACTGAATTTTGCTTGTTAATCCATTTTTCCCTGGCAGCCGTGTGCACAGGGGTCCCTCGCCGTACAGGCAGATAACTCCGACTTCGGAGGTACTCATGTTTTTTTCAGTCGATGAGTAACTGACGTTTCAATATGAATGTGAAGTATTATCTTGGTCCAGTTTAGTTTTCTTGTTATCTGCAGCACTTATTTATTTTGACATCGTGATAGCGAAGTGGTTAATGTTCTCCTCTACTCATCGGACGGTCAGGTTTTATTTCCCAAATGCACAAAACTGTTGATCATGTCCTATACCAAGCGTTTGAAAATGGTACCTGTATTTATTATGGGAAAGTATTTTCCTGCTTGGTGTGATGCTGCATGATTCTGAAGTGAATATATTCTTATGTGATGCTGTATGATTATGAAGTGAATATGTTCTATGTGTCATGCTGAATGATTCTGAAGTGAATATGTTCTATGTGTGATGCTGCCATGTGACTCATAAATATCTTGATAATCATATAATTTCTTTAGCCGTAGCACTATATTACCCTTACGTTAAAGGTATGGCAAGCACACCATTAAATAGGGAACAGGCAACAAATTGCTGTGTTGTGGTAAAGCTAGTAACAAAGAGCCAGTAGTGGGGTGTGATGTACACTCCTAGGTATGGTGACATCTTTACAAAAAAGGAAGATAACAAAATACTGGCGTTTCGGCCTACGACCTTCTTTAGAAGACGGGACAACGACAACAAAAATGCCTTTTTTAAAATTCCAATTGCCACTTCCTCATTATTCTCCTCTATTTCTATTTTCAGTTTACAAATTGATCTAATTACATCATTTGTATAGCGATTAAACAATTACCAAAACGCGTAGGAATGTGAAGTAAGAGTTGCCTGATTTAGATGATGATGTTTGACGCCTGAGTCATGGTACATCTTTCTTTTGTGAACAGAAAGTCACATTCTGATGTAGGTTCAACAACCTCAGGCTGGACACAGGTAAAGAGTCTCAGGAAAGTGTCTTCTCATTGTTCTCATATTTCAAGACATTTTCGTGCATTTTTATTTTGGTTTATCTCAGGAAAGTGTCTTCTCATTGTTCTCATATTTCAAGACATTTTCGTGCATTTTTATTTTGGTTTATCTCAGGAAAGTGTCTTCTCATTGTTCTCACATTTCAAGACATTTTCGTGCATTTTTATTTTCGTTTATCTCAGGAAAGTGTCTTCTCATTGTTCTCATATTTCAAGACATTTTCGTGCATTTTTATTTTGGTTTATCTCTGGAAAGTGTCTTCTCATTGTTCTCATATTTCAAGACATTTTCGTGCATTTTTATTTTGGTTTATCTCAGGAAATTGTCTTCTCATTGTTCTCATATTTCAAGACATTTTCGTGCATTTTTATTTTGGTTTATCTCAGGGAATTGTCTTCTCATTGTTCTCATATTTCAAGACATTTTCCATGCATTTTTATTTTGGTTTATCTCAGGGAATTGTCTTCTCATTGTTCTCATATTTCAAGACATTTTCCATGCATTTTTATTTTGGTTTATCTCAGGAAAGTGTCTTCTCATTGTTCTCATATTTCAAGACATTTTCCATGCATTTTTATTTTGGTTTATCTCAGGGAAGCTAGTGAGCTGTCCATGCATCGTTGATTTGAATTTCTAAGAGAAGTGAATGACATATTCGTGCATCGTTAACTTAACATTTCTCCGAGATGTGAGCGACCTACCCGTGCATCGTTAACTTCACCTTTCTCCACAGTTTAAAAGATCAAATTTAATGACACTGAGCCCTAGTTTATCTGTTCCGGACAACAGATTCCAGAAAATGACGCACACATTGACGTTTCGTAAAGACCCCTAGGAGAATGTTTGGCTAGCTTTTGTTACTGTCTAGCAGATATATTTCCCAGCTGAGATTGCTGCTCGTGAGTTGCTTCATTTTGTCTTTATTTAGCATGCTCACAACATTTCAGACACACTTTAATTGACATTTTTACAGAAACCTTTCTTTCGACCTTTATGGATCAGCAATAAAGTACATGCTAAAGTAAAACAATTTTCTTATTTTTTTTCAACTTATTTGCATGCTTGTCTGCTTATCTACCTTAAAAAATATTTCCAGCTCGTTCTTATTACATCCACAACGAGGCTGGCATACAAAAAGAAGACTGGAAATGTTTAATGAACAACCTATTGTCTCTTCTTCCTCCTTTCAGCTCTCTGTTGAGCATAGGTCTTCCATAAAAACATTCCAAGCCTTGTGTTTCTTGCCATACTTTTAAGATCATTCCATGTCTTCCCCATCATCTTCATCTCTGCTTCCATCTGTCTTCTCCAGGAATAGTTTGGTCTTCCTCCTTGTCTCTTCCCCTGGGGATTCCAAAAACAGCGGTCTATCGTGTAGCATTCTCAGTTGGCTTCCGCATTTGTGTGTCCTATCCAGCGCGATCATCTTCGTTGCATATCTTTGTCCACTGATGTTTGACTGGTATTTGACTGGTAATTTTTCATAATTTTACGTTAGTGATTTTGTCCTGCCATGTCCTTCCTTTTATTCTGCGCAAGCATCTATTAATGATGGTAGGTATCTTCGTGATTGCCCTGTTTGTTGTTCTCCATGTTTCAGTCATCTAATATAACTGATTACCACTGTAGTTTAAAATATATTTGACTTGTCCATGTTTGTGAAGATAGATTTTGAGCTTATTTTTGTGCAGTACGGGTCTGTGTTAATGTTCACAATTGTCACCCCATCGCCTCTAATCATTACTCCATCGCCTCTAATGATCACTCCATCGCCTCTAATGATCACTCCATCGCCTCTAATGATCACTCCATCGCCACTAATGATCACTCCATCGCCTCTAATGATCATTCCATCGCCTCTAATGATCACTCCATCGCCTCTAATGATCACTCCATCGCCTCTAATGATCACCCCATCGCCTCTAATGATCACTCCATCGCCTATAATGATCACTCCATCGCCTCTAATGATCACTCCATCGCCTCTAATGATCACCCCATCGCCAATAATTATCACCCCATCGCCAATAATGATCACCCCATAACAACTAATGATTATCCCGTCGCCTCTAAAGATCACCTCATCATCTCTAATGATCACTGTTAATGATCACCCCATCACCAATGATGATCACCACTTATAATTGACCCCTAATTATCACCCCATCACCAATGATGATCACCACTTATAATGACCCCTAATGATCACCCCATCATCACCAATGATCACCCCATCATCAATGATGATCACCACTAATGATCACCCATCACCATTGATGATCACCACTTATAATGACCCCTAATAATCACCCCATCACCTCTAATGACCACCACTAATGATCACCCCATCATCTCTAATGACCACCACTAATAATCATCCCATCGCCACTAATAATCACCCTTCACCTCTAATGACCACCACTAATAATCACCCCATCACCTCTAATGAACACTACTAATAATCACCCCATCACCTCTAATGACCACCACTAATAATTACCACATCACCTCTAATGACCACCACTAATGATCACCCCATCACCTCTAATGACCACCACTAATAATCACTCCATCACCACTAATGACCACCACTAATAATCACCCCATCAGCTCTAATGACCACCATTAATAATCACCCCATCAGCTCTAATGACCACCACTAATAATCACCCCATCATCTCTAATGACCACCACTAATAATCACCCCATCACCTCTAATGACCACCACTAATGATCATCTCATCACCTCTAATGACCACCACTAATGACCACCACTAATAATCACCCATCATCTCTAATGACCACCACTAATGACCACCACTAATAATCACCCCATCACCTCTAATGACCACCACTAATGACCACCACTAATAATCACCCATCACCTCTAATGACCACCACTAATGATCACCCCATCACCTCTAATGACCACCACTAATAATCACCCCATCACCTCTAATGACCACCACTAATGACCACCACTAATAATCACCCCATCACCACTAATGACCACCACTAATGATCACCCCATCACCTCTAATGACCACCACTAATAATCATCCCATCACCTCTAATGACCACCACTAATGACCACCACTAATAATCACCCTATCACCTCTAATGACCACCACTAATGATCAGCCCATCACCCCTAACGATCACCCCATCGTCACTAATGATTACCCCATCACCTCTAATGATTACCCCATCACCTCTAATGATCACCCTATTAGCACTAATAATCACCCCATTGTCACTAATGATCACCTGATCACCTCTAATGAAGCAAAACGATCAGGAAAGCGAAGGATACATGGAGAGAGCCCAATTCTGTTTGTAAAATCCTTGTATTGTGTCTTTGTCTCTGGTCCACATTAAAATCCTTGTATTTTGCCCTTGTCTCTGGTCCACATTAAAATCCTTCTTTCTTGTCTTTGTCTCTGGCCCACATTAAAATAACTTGTATTTTGCCTTGGTCTCTGGCCCACATTAAAATCCTTCTATTTTGCCTTTGTCTCTGGTCCACATTAAAATCCTTGTATTCTGTCTTGGTCTCTGGTCCACATTAAAATCCTTCTATTTTGCCTTTGTCTCTGGTCCACATTAAAATCCTTGTATTTTGTCTTTGTCTCTGGTCCACATTAAAATCCTTCTATTTTGCTTTTGTGTCTGGCCCTCATGAAAATTCTTGTATTTTGCCTTTGTCTCTGGTCCACATTAAAATCCTTGTATTCTGTCTTGGTCTCTGGTCCACATTAAAATTCTTCTATTTTGCCTTTGTCTCTGGTCCACATTAAAATCCTTCTATTTTGCCTTTGTCTCTGGTCCACATTAAAATCCTTCTATTTTGCCTTTGTCTCTGGTCCACATTAAAATTCTTGTATTTTGCCTTTGTCTCTGGTCCACATTAAAATTCTTGTATTTTGTCTTTGTCTCTGGTCCACATTAAAATTCTTGTATTTTGCCTTTGTGTCTGGCCCTCATGAAAATTCTTGTATTTTGTCTTTGTCTCTGGTCCACAATAAAAGTGTGAACAAAAACATGCCAAATACAAACGTCTCATGCCCATCGTAAACATTAAATGCTTTGTTATAATCTTTCAAATATTTTATGACTTTTTTTTTGCTAATTCTAATTCCTTTAAATCTTTCAGATGCACATTTATTTTCTTCTTTTATCCTAGATGTGAATTATACATTGATTTTTGCTTGTTCTCGAATTTCTCTAAAAATTATTTAAAATATCAAATTGTAAATTGTACAAAGGAAATCATGTGCTTGTGTTGCGATTTGATGTTAACAACGGACCAGTATTTTTACTGCAATCTCCAAACATTTTAACACGAGCTGTGATCACGTTCTCAACAGGAAATGACGTCGATGCAAGTTTTAAAAATGAATTCATATATCGGTCAAGGACACATGACGATTCAGTCAAATTGTTGTGTTTAAGATGAGCATAAAGACAGCGTCGATAAATAAATGTTTGCATTGCAGCAGAAGCATGATAATTGGAGTACAAGTTATTATAAGCAAATAATTGCATGATAATTTTGAGAACAAACCGACGGCTTCCGGGTTCACCCAGCCTTAAATAGGTACAGGATTTTTCTTTTATGGAAAAGTAAATCGACACGGGCGTAATAACGACTTTACCCCAAATATCATGTGCTGAAGGTCTGAAAAATTCATGGTCACTAACACCTTATTCCCTATACGCCACTTGCCGTGACGTGGCTCTTTACTTTTTTTAATTATGAGAATAATTGTCAGTCATGGTGTACTCAATCAATGTAGTTCTCACTTCGCCCATTAACACATGTGTGTGCTGTGAATGTCCATGCACTCCTCTGGTGTCTTATTACGTCTCCGTCTCTATCATTGACTGCATCTTTCTTGTTCTTGTTCACGATGAGGTAGTTGATCTCCGCGTTGACAATTATTTCAGAACTTCTGATATTGTTTACTTTCAATAACTACTTTCAATAATTACTTTCAATAATTGCTTTCAATAATTACTTTCAATTTTTTTTATTCATTGTAGCATGTCACACATGGTTCATTATTTACGTTTTCCTACAAATCTTTAACCATGATTATGCCCTCCTTGTGTCCCTTGCTTGCTCCTTGATATAAAGGGACTCTGTTTCCGACAGTCCACCTGTTCCTGCTTCATCCTTTCGTCTTGTATTGGGTCATCTACTTCAGAGAAAGGACTGTGGATCCATGGAGCTAAGTCTTTTTGTTATTGTTTTTCTTTCTCTTTATACCCACTATTGTCACGGCTACTGTTCACATGGGATCTATGGACACGACTGTTCCGGTCTTGTCTTATTGTCTGTCCTTTATTTGAGGAAAAATCTGGAAAATGCCCACAATGTAAACATCTTGGCTATACCTGTAATGACACTTGTCCAGATGGTAATTTTGGGCTACAGTGCGAACAGATGTGTTCTGATGGCTGTGACATCATATGTACTCTCAAATGTCTGGACAACTGTTTCAACGACACCTGTCAACAGTCGATCGGGAATCTGTACATGCAAGAGAACGTTCTATGGGTCAGACTGCACTCTCAAATCTCCGGACAACTGTTTAACGAAACCTGTGATTCCCACGTTCAGAAGAGTCTGCCGACTACAACAAGCCCAAGCATATGGACACTTTAATGTGTTTCTGTGCTAGACATGGTTCATTTTTTGGTGTTTTTTAGTGAAGCCATGGCTCATATCTTGCCGTGTTTCTGTCCTAGCCATGGCTTATATCTTAGCTTGTGTGTGCTGGCCATGGCTCATATCTTGGTGTGTGTCATGTTAGTCATATCTCATATCTCGGTGTCCGTGTTAATCATGTCTCATATCTTTATGTGTGTCTGTGTTTAGTCATATCTCATATCTTAGTGTGTACCAGTGTTAGTCATATGTCATATCTTTGTGTGTGCATGTCTGGGTTAGTGATATCTCAAATCTTTGTGTGCATGTTTATGTTAGTCATATCTTTGTGTGTGCATGTCTGTGTTTGTCACATCTCATATCCTTGTGTGTGCATGGCTATGTTAGTCCCATCTCATATCTTTGTGTGTGCATATCTATGTTAGTCATTTCTCTTATCTTTGTGTGAATGTCTATGTTAGGCATGTGTCATATCTTTGTGTGTGCATGTCAATGTCAGTTATATCTCATATCTTTATGTGCATGTTTGTTAGTCATGTGTCATATATCTTGATGTGTGTCAGTGTTAGTCATGCCTCGTATCGTTGTGTGCATGTCTGCATTAGTCACATCTCATATCTTTGTGTGTGCATGTATGTGTTAGTCACATCTCACATCTTTGTGTGTGTATGTCTGTGTTAGTCACATCTCACATCTTTGTGTGTCCGTGTCTGTGTTAGTCACCTCTAGTGACTCGGGCAGATGGTGCTCGTAAACCTGGGAGGGCCTACCATCTAAGGGCAGAATCCCCCTACAGAAAAGATCATCTGCTGCCTTGCAGGAAGATTGGGGACAATCAAAGGCTAGGGAAAGCAAACCCGAATAAAATGCTGGCTGAAATCGGATGCACTGGGCCACTGGCGCAGAACACAGTGCAACGTATTAACGGGTGTTCAGTCAGAGTGGATCTGACAGACTCTAATAATGATGTTCTGTCTGTGGGGGCGATCAACACACTTAGCCTGACAGCTGACTTCATATGAGAGTCTGGAATCCTTACTCTGATTGAGTCCTGAACGCAGAGAGAGAGAGATACCCACTATTTTTAGATACCTTCAAAAATGTAATTCGATTTATGTCCTATATTTTGTTTTTCTTTACATAATGAAAGATGTTAGTCATGGTTAGACTAAGGCCCCAGTATCACTACAAACGAATTAAAATCCATAATTACTCAACCGCCCGTGAGTAGTATGGGTGACTGTGAACCCAACCCAAAAGTGCACGTGCATGCACCGAAAGACAATAGATTTTGCACCAAAACCGCACGAAACTGGCACCAAATACGTGCAAAAGTCCGATAATCAGCTTATTATCTCGGTGATCGGCTAGTGGCGTGACGGCTTATCTCGGTGGTCGTGGTGTGCGTTGGTGCGTGACGGCTTATCTCGTGGTGATCGGCGCGTCGCTCGCTCGCCGGTTATCTCGGGGACAGCGGTTCTAAAATGGGTCGGGCGACAGCGGTTCTAAAACTTGTGGGGATGGCGGGTCGTCGCCGGCTATCTCGCGGGTCGGATGGCGGGTCGTCGCGGGCTATCGAGGCGTGCGGGTGGTGAAAGGGGGGTGCCTTTATTGGTCGAGTGTTATTAGTATCATCATGTGTGAGGTGGGTATTAGGCAACAGGAGGCGACATGTAAAAAAAATGCTGACAAGCAATGACGTTGAAGGGGGGTTATGAAAAGGTAAATACGACTATCTCGCGTGCGACGAGGGTGCGGGAACGGAGTTGGTCGGCACAGGGTGTGTTATAGTAGTATCATGTACCAGGTGTGATTATAGCGATTTTTTTTAGTGACACATCATCATGATGTGCCACCCTCAACAACATCATCAACCCTTCATGTCCTATCATCATCATGTGCCACCCTCAACAGCATCAGCAAACCTTCCTATCATCATGTGCCACCCTCAACACCAATCACCCCTTCCTATCATCATCATGTGCCACCCCCAACACCATCATGTGCCACCCTCAACACCCTCATCATCCCCTTCATGTCCTATCATCAAGCCACACAAGTATCAACCACCGAAAATCTCTCTCTCTCTCTCTCATTCATGGTAAAGCAAAACAAAATTCGTTCTATATTTCTCACAGCTTTATTATTATTAATACAACAAATATACGACACATATTTGAAAATATATTACTGTCCGGTTGTTGAATGTGGGCATCCTCGGGCCCCTCGAAGCCGAAGTATCCACGGGGCGAGCAATCGATAAATGATACGGTCGTTAATGTGCTGTCTCGATGAAAAAGGCATGCGAATTCTGTTAAGTTTCGCGACACGACACTTAAGAAGTATATAATAAACACAATATAGATCGCACGTGTTGCTAAACAAATCTTGCAACACGCGGGGGTTGTAGACGAATGGAACGTGTGAGTTTTGCTCTATAAAGTTTAAAATATCCAAGTGTCTGGGAGGCAAACCGTAGGAATCGAAATACTCACATTCGCCGAGTCCGTTGTAAAATAGGGCCACCCAATGCTCTCCGGGTTCGTGGGCAGGGTCGGTGTTCATGACAAAGGCCGCGGTCGCCGTTGGGTCGATGCTTGGCGGTAAGTGGTTTCGTGGAATGACACTAACAAGGGAACAACGTCGAACGAAAATATCCGACATCAAAAGGTTGTAAATCTCCCTCGTGTTCATATTCTTCTACTTTCTCTCTCAAACGGTGAAGTCTGTTAGAATCTGCCTTGTCTTGGACACCTCGAGCACCGAGTCCAACTCGGCGTAGACGATAACTTGTAGGGGAGTAGTAGTGGGAGCGGCAAACTTGAGTTCTATCGACAAGGGTCCGCTTGTGGCTAGCTCAAAATGGGAGCCGTCCAGTAGGCTGGACGAGAGGTCAAAACCAAATAGACAGTATCCGTCCTTGAATTCTTTATAATCAACGTTATTTCCAGCGTCTTTACCAATCAGACCCATGGTAAGATTTGTGCCGAAGAAAGCTCTCGCGTACTGATTTCGTTCAAAGTCCATAGTTAGAGGCTTTCCAGAGATACATTTCCCGTCGACCGTCAGGTTCATATAAATCAGACCAAAGTGTTGAAAATTGAACGGGTTAGCTGTGTAAACACCATTAAAAGCACTGGCCGTAATCAGACCTATCACTATACGGGTCGGTGTTTGAGACAAAAATAAATTGTCTTGACTGTGGGAGAACATCCCGCTAGCGATGGAAAATGTATTGATGGTACATGTCGCCTCCTGTCGCCTAATACCCCCCTCCACCTCACATGCCGACCGCCTCCGAATAATAATCGGTTTGATACTTTGTGTGGTATGTTGGTGATGATAGGACATAAAGGGTTGATGATGGTGTTGAGGGTGGCACATGATCACTAAAAAAATGTAGTGCGAGATCCGCAACTTAATCAGTTACGAGATCGCCTATAATTTTAAATTTCCCTTCATTTTAAGTTTTTAAAAATATTGATTTTTCATCATTATTATTTTTAACATAAGTCCGTTTTCTTTTCAATCGGGGTTTTACCTGAGTTGGTTAACTGAAATATCCTGAGCCGGACTGTTTGACGGCCGATCTTTTCAATTTACCTGTCAGACGCAGTGGACCGTTCGACAAAGTGACGAAGTGGACCGTGTGGTAAGTGCCTGGCCTGTCACGCAGTCCCGTGTTCGAATCCTGGTGGGAGACTATTTTTTTATATTTTTTTTAATTTTTTTATTTTTAATAATTCTGAGTTTTTTTTTACTTTCACAAATACATATTTTTTAAATAATTCTGAATTTTTACTTTCACAAATATACTCTTTTAAATAATTTTCACAAATATTTTCATCTAACACACCGCGAGAGCCGATCACCACCAGCACGATAAGCCGATTACCAGCGAGACACGATCTTTTGAATCTATCTGAGTTAATCTCTCAGACACAGTAGACTGTTTCGACAAACTGACGAACCAAAAAAAAAAAAAAAAAAAAAAATTACCCCCCCCCCCCAAAAAAAAATAGTAAATGTCGAAAAAATAGCGAATACAAAAAAAAATTATTTATTTATTTATTTTTTTTGCACGGATTTGGTGCAAGTTTCGTGCGGTTTTGGTGCCAAATCTATTGTCTTTCGGTGCATGCACGTGCACTTTTGGAATTGGTTCACAGCCACCCATACTACTCCCGTGCCAATGAAATTATCGGAATTAAAATTCATCTCATTGACGGATTCAAACAAAGAAAGACATCTGCAGCACTCGCCAAAAGACATAAGACCAAGCGGCATCGAAACTGAACGCAGCTGAACTGCCCTTCGTCATACGATATCGTTATCCATCGTAATCTATCGGAATATCGAACCACGATCCGGATAAAAAACACGGCTCACGGTGTGCACAGAGCACTAAGATCAGTAGCTGCGGCAGCAAGCCGGACTTAGAATATGAGGAAGTTGTAACAATGAACACTTTTCAGACTGAGCCTGGGGGAGGAGAAGCGCCTGCGACCTGCGGTCCAAATAGCAGGGTCGGCGCACCATCAGCCGACCAAGACCTAGCAGTTCTACCTCCTCGTGGTCTCCCTTGGTGACAGTCTGCGTCAAACCAGACTGGCTAACAGAAGCTAGGATCGCCGTGTTCCCTGTAGTGGTGGCTGTTACTGATATAGAGGACCCAGTATTGCAGTACTTCTGGGCTGGACTAGTAGTTTCCCAGCATAGTCTGGGACAGTCGAAATCCAACCTCTCCAGTAAGAGCCGCGAATGTCAAAAAAGCCATTACGACCCGTCACATCTTATGAGTCAAAGTGCAACATGCCCGCATCAACTAGTGGCAATCCGTTGATAGGTCCTCTTACACGCCCACTAAGCCTCTTGTTTCTCTCTCTTTCATTGAAGGAGTGACAAGGGCTCATTGTTGAAGTCCTTTACCCTTCCTACATCTCGAAGGGCGTTGATGATGTCCGCCCGATCCATTGGTTAACTATCTTCAACGAAAGCACAGCTAGCCAACCTGTCCGCTCTTTCATTTCCCCGTACTCCCGCATGTCTAGGTACGCGGACAAATGTGATTAGGTAACTTTGACTTCTGTAACGACTCTACCCACTGCATGCGTACAGAGCCCGCATCAACTTTTCTTATCATGCTCATCGAATCACTCAGCGTGGGTGTTGTGATGCGACTCCAACTAGATGAATGCCCTGGTCACTGTCATCACCTCTATGGTCATGCTACTCCTGGTCATAATATACGCACCAATGTCTTCCTTGACTATTCTGCCTGTCGAGCGTGCTGTAAATGTCCATGCATTCCTTGGGTGTCGTATTACAGATCTGTCTGTATAGATGACTGCATCTTTCTCATCGGTGGTGTCCAAGATGAAACTGTCGACCTCCGTCCGCATTGACTGAGTTCTGCTCCCTGCACGACCTGTCGAGTGTGATAATACACTAGAATGTGCCTCTGAATGATGTAGACACCGGTAACCACTCCTCGCCAGTGCTGATATTGGCAAGCCCATAGACTTGTTTGGTGGTATCATCTGCGCTACCCAGCAATGACTTAGCCTGGAACATTTCCCTGTGTTGAGCTCGTGCCGCAATGGATACTCTTTACTTATAATTGTTTTCTGGTATTTTTGCACCCGTCATGTTTTGATCCTGTCATTAATTACTTAAAAATCAAGAAGATATCTCATCGCTACATAAGGGGTGTTTCTCGTAGACCCCAAGATAATACACATCGCTTCTTATTGAACTATCTCTGGCCTGCCTATCTGCGTTGTACTGACAGCAAAGATTGTTAGGGAAAACTTATATGGTGCGAGTGCTAGTACGTCGATACAAAGTGTAAGTAGCAATGGAGATGGAGGTAAAAATTAAAGCTATGGATTGGCTAGAAAGATAAATAACATTTAACTCCTCTTTTCTAAGTGACTCGATGAGCGTGCTTAGGAATGTCCAAAGAGCTTGGTGTCAATAAAGTACTATGACTGACTGGTAATTGTTTCATCTTAGTCTGTGGATACTGTTATTTCATCTTCGTCTATGGATACTCTTGTCTCATCTTCTTCTATAGATACTCTTGTCTCATCTTCGTCTATAGATACTCTTGTTTCATCTTCTTCTATAGATACTCTTGTCTCATCTTCTTCTATGGATACTCTTGTTTCATCTTCTTCTATAGATACTCTTGTCTCATCTTCTTCTATGGATACTCTTGTTTCATCTTTTTCTATGGATACTCTTGTTTCATCTTCTTTTATAGATACTATTGTTTCATCTTCTTTTATAGATACTCTTGTCTCATCTTCTTTTATAGATACTCTTGTCTCATCTTCTTCTATAGATACTCTTGTCTCATCTTCTTTTATAGATACTCTTGTCTCATCTTCTTCTATAGATACTCTTGTCTCATCTTCTTTTATAGATACTCTTGTTTCATCTTCTTTTATAGATACTCTTGTCTCATCTTCTTTTATAGATACTCTTGTTTCATCTTCTTTTATAGATACTCTTGTCTCATCTTCTTCTATGGATACTCTTGTTTCATCTTCTTCTATAGATACTCTTGTCTCATCTTCTTCTATAGATACTCTTGTCTCATCTTCTTCTATAGATACTCTTGTCTCATCTTCGTCTATGGATACTCTTGTTTCATCTTCGTCTATGGATACTCTTGTTTCATCTTCGTCTATGGATACTCTTGTCTCATCTTCGTCTATGGATACTCAAACGTGAAAGAAAATTGCTGGAAAGGCTGTCGTGGATGAGGGAGGTTCAGTGGACAGGTATAACATTCTGAATGCTCAGGTAAATGTGGCGCGCTGATGACTAAGTCAATGACTGACAATCTACAACTATGTTCAGATTGCACGAAAATCAGTTAGAAACTAGAGATGTCAGAATGGAGCGATATGCGGGGTAACACAGACGAATAACAAATCAACAAATAACTGAAATGTCAGTCTCCACACACTAAGGGGCATAATCATGTACGTCCCAGATGCGGAATGAGAATGATCCGTCCACTAAACCAATTCAAAACAAAGAGATCACTAAGCACAATGTTCATCTCTTCCCTTTCTCCCTGTATTCTGATATTTTCATGCGTTGTGCTCGCCCTTGCAAGGCTAAAGCCTATTGGAAAGATAAGAACATGACTCTTGGCTCTAAAATGATGCTAATGCCCATCTTTGCAAAATCAGCTCTTCTATAAACTTGTGAAGCACGTAGCCGTACAAGAGAGTTTCAGAATAAATTACAAGTTATGGAGACGGAATGTTATCGTAAGAGTCTGGCATCTCTTATTTATATCGTCTCGTGAATGAAAAAGTTTGCTAAGGGATAAAACAAGGAATTGGAGAACGTGATGATCTTTTGACTGTTATGAGGAAACACACATTGAAATAGTTTGGCCACATATCTCGATCGTCCGGCGTGGCAACGATCATTCTGCGGGGGAACTGTGATAGAAGGAAGAAGGAAAAGTAGACAGAGAAAGAGATGAGAAGACAATATAAAGAATGGACAGCCTGAACTTCGCAGAGTCCCAAGGAAGACGCGCTACATCATTGCGGATTTCAGGGCTGCTACGTTCAACATAGAAGACTATTGTTGTGTTATCACAAAACCAAACATAGGCCCATTAAACAAACTGCCAAACACCGTTAGATTGCTGATCAAAGTGCCATTAAACAAACTGCCAAACACCGTTAAATTGCTGATCAAAGTGCCATTAAACAAACTGCCAAACACCGTTAGATTGCTGATCAAAGTGCCATTAAACAAATTGCCAAACACCGTTAGATTGCTGATAAAAGTACCATTAAACAAACTGTCAAACACCGCTAGATTGCTGATCAAAGTGCCATTAAACAAACTGCCAAACA
This sequence comes from Megaustenia siamemsis, assembly GCA_032433765.1. Taxonomy (NCBI): domain Eukaryota; kingdom Metazoa; phylum Mollusca; class Gastropoda; order Stylommatophora; family Ariophantidae; genus Megaustenia; species Megaustenia siamemsis. The sequence continues at coordinate 6,314,832 of JAVIAB010000117.1, read as the reverse complement.
CCGCTAGATTGCTGATCAAAGTGCCATTAAACAAACTGTCAAACACCGTTAGATTGCTGATCAAAGTGCCATTAAACAAACTGTCAAACACCGTTAGATTTCTAATCAAAGTGCCATTAAACAAACTGTCAAACACCGTTAGATTTCTAATCAAAGTGCCATTAAACAAACTGTCAAACACCGTTAGATTACTGATCAAAGTTTCATTAAACAAACTGTCAAACACCGTTAGATTGCAGATAAAAGTGCCATTAAACAAACTGTCAAACACCGTAAGATTACTGATCAAAGTGCTATTAAACAAACTGTCAAACACTGTTAGATTTCTAATCAAAGTGCCATTAAACAAACTGTCAAACACCGTTAGATTTCTAATCAAAGTGCCATTAAACAAACTGTCAAACACCGTTAGATTACTGATCAAAGTGCCATTAAACATACTGCCAAACACCGTTAGATTACTGATCAAAGTGCCATTTTAAAAAATGTCAAACACCGTAAGATTACTGATCAAAGTGCCATTAAACAAACCGTCAAGCACCGTAAGATTACTGATCAAAGTGTCATTAAACATACTGTCAAACACTGTTAGAATACTGATCAAGTGCCATTTAAAAAATGTCAAACACCGTAAGATTACTGATCGAAGTGCCATTAAACAAACTGTCAAACACCGTTAGATTGCAGATCAAAGTGCCATTAAACAAACTGTCAAACACCGTAAGATTACTGATCAAAGTGCTATTAAACAAACTGTCAAACACTGTTAGATTACTGACAAAGTGTCATTAATCATTCTGTCAAACACCGTAAGAATACTGATCAAAGTGCCATTAAACATACTGCCAAACACCGTTAGATTACTGATCAAAGTGCCATTTTAAAAAATGTCAAACACCGTAAGATTACTGATCAAAGTGCCATTAAACAAACCGTCAAGCACCGTAAGATTACTGATCAAAGTGTCATTAAGCATACTGTCAAACACTGTTAGAATACTGATCAAAGTGCCATTTAAAAAATGTCAAACACCGTAAGATTACTGATCGAAGTGCCATTAAACAAACCTTCAAACACCGTCAGATTACTGATCGAAGTGCCATTAAACAAACCTTTAAACACCGTCAGATTACTGATCAAAATGTCATTAAACAAACTGTCACTGTTAGATAACTGATCAAATTGCCATTAAACAAACTGTCAAACGCTGTTATATAACTGATCAAAGTACCATTAAACAAACTGTCAAACACTGTTATATTACTCTTCAAAGTATCATTAAACAAACTGTCAAACACCGTAAGATTACTGATAAAAGTATCATTAAACAAACTGTCAAACACCGTTAAATTACTGATAAAAGTGCCATTAAACAAACTGTCAAATGCCGTTAGATTACTGATCAATACGCTTTTATGTAAACCAATCAAAGTACCATGAGACAACCAATCAAAGTGCCAATTAACACCCAATCAAAGTACCATTAGATAACCAATAAAAATTATCTTTTGTCAGCCAATCAAAGTACCATGAGACAACCAATCAAAGTACTATTAGACAACCAATCAAAGTACCATGAGACAACCAATCAAAGTACTATTAGACAACCAATCAAAGTACTATTAGACAACCAATCAAAGTACCATGAGACAACCAATCAAAGTACTATTAGACAACCAATCAAAGTGCTATTAGACAACCAATCAAAGTACCATGAGACAACCAATCAAAGTACTATTAGACAACCAATCAAAGTACCATGAGACAACCAAACAAAGTACTATTAGACAACCAATCAAAGTGCCATTAGACACCTAATCAAAGTGCCATTAGACAACCAATCAAAGTACCACGAGACAACCAATCAAAGTGCCATTAGACAACCAATCAAAGTACCACAAGACAACCAATCATAGTACCATTAGACAATCAATCAAAGTACCATTAGACAACCAATCAAAGTGCCATTAGACAACCAATCAAAGTACCACGAGACAACCAATCAAAGTGCAATTAGACAACCAATCAAAGTACCATTAGACAACCAATCAAAGTGCCATTCGACAACCAATCAAAGTGCCATTAGACAACCAATCAAAGTGCCATTAGACAACCAATCAAAGTACCATTAGACAACCAATCAAAGTGCCATTAGACAACCAATCAAAGTGCCATTCGACAACCAATCAAAGTACCATTAGACAACCAATCAAAGTACCACGTGACAACCAATCAAAGTACCACTAGACAACCAATCAAAGTACCATGAGACAACCAATCAAAGTACCACGAGACAACCAATCAAAGTGCCATTAGACAACCAATCAAGTGCCACTGGAGTCTAAAAGCGAGCAGTTACCAAAACAATTTTGAGAACTACTGCATTAGACAGTCAATGAAAGCTTGCCTTGCTCGATGTAGCAATGCACTTTTCGTGCCTTGAAATTACTAACCACCAAAGTGCCATTAGACAACCAATCAAAGTACCACGAGACAACCAATCAAAGTGCCATTAGACAACCAATCAAAGTGCCATTAGACAACCAATCAAAGTGCCGAAAGTGTAACCTTCATAGCGTGACTACTTCTACGTAGGCCACCCGCCCCCCATACCCCCCCCCCCCGAATGTAACTGCAATCGTCCATATTGTCCTCACTTCAGCTCTCAACTTCTCACGTTGTCCAACATTCTCAGTTTCCATCTTTGTTTTCTTTCAACCGATAAATTTATTGCCATTTTTAACATCACATTTTCTTTCTTGCCCTTATTCTCTCCCTTTCAAAATTGTCTTCATTCCCCTTCTTTGTTCCTTTTGCTCTGCCTGTGTAGAATGTTTGTGTTAAATTATCTTGAGAGTTCATAGTTTATTTCTTTGAAGTTTTATCTTCAATCAACCAATTGGTTCAATGTTTTGTGATATCTGCGATCGTGTTTTGTTTTATTTTATTGTTTCGTGTTTTTTTGTCATTTTTATCTGTTCAGATTTGTCTGAGTACGTCTATTTTTAGTTCATTGCGTCAGTTGTATAACCGTCTCGGACATTCATTTTTGATCTCTATCTGCACCTTTGCTCCGTCTGTTGTTATGATCATCATCACTGTACACTCGAGGATCCCATAGGTGCTTCGACATCACCCCCGAGAATGTCGAGAATATCCGAGGAGAATCCTGACCCACGTGCACGAGCTCCGTAGCACGGCCTGGGGTTCACGTTGTGGGTAGGTTTCTGCTGGTAAATTTCACCCGGGCAGCGGCATTATGCATGACCTACTTTTTTCGATTTTAACTGTCAATGGTTCTTTAACGTGCACAAGTGCACACGGGACTTCCTATTTATTGCCGTTATCCGAGACTGCTAGACATCATATCTCACTACCCAAGAGATCAGGGGAGGGTAATGTCATAACGAAACCAAGGATTAATATTTGACATATTTTTATTTTATCACCAGCACTTATGGTGGGTTTTGAAGCCTGGTCCTTCTTGTCCTAAGGCAGACGTCGTACCTCTAGACCACCCAGCCCTCCATCTCTCAGTGATCAACGAACTTTTCTCTTCTCGTGTCCAACGATACATGTGCTGTCATTTCTAGCCAATAATCTGATGTACTAGAGTGTGTCCAGCAGTGGGTTTTCATTTTGCAATGAAAAATTTAACAAATGCATTATCATCATCAAGTACCATGACTGCTGGAATAGGTGATCATGTCTCTCCACAACTTTAGATCACGACAGTTATTTATCATTTCTTCTGTTGACCTTCTGCCAAGCCATTCTCTTAAGCTGTCTGGTATCACGGTTGTGGGTCTGTTTACGGTGTGTGACTGTTCACGGTTGTGGTCATCTCTGTGTGTGCATGTCTGTGTTAGTCACCCTAGTGACTCGGGCAGATGGTGCTCGTAACCTGGGAGGGTAGACCATCTAAGGGCAGAATCCCCCTACAGAAAAGACAATCTGCTGCCTTGCAGGAAGATTGGGGACAATCAAAGGTAAAGGAAAGCAAACCTGAAAAAATGCTGGCTGAAATCGGATGCACTGGGCCACTGGCGCAGAACACAGTGCAACGTATTAACGGGTGTTCAGTCAGAGTGGATCTGGCGGACTCTGTGACGTTCTGTCTGTGGGGGCGATCAACACACTTAACCTGACAGCTGACTTCATGTGGGAGTCTGGAATCCTAATCTGACTGATTCCTGATCGCACAGAGAGAGAGAGAGGGGTTGTGGGTCTGTTCACGGTTGTGGGTCTGTTCACGGTGTGTATCTGTTCACGGTGTGTATCTGTTCACGGTGTGTAACTGTTCACGGTGTGTGTCTGTTCACGGTTGTGGGTCTGTTCACGGTTGTGAGTCTGTTCACGGTGTGTGTCTGTTCACGGTGTGTATCTGTTCACGGTGTGTATCTGTTCACGGTGTGTGTCTGTTCACGGTTGTGTGTCTGTTCACGGTTGTGGGTCTGTTCACGGTTGTGGGTCTGTTCACGGTGTGTGTCTATTCACGGTTGTGTGTCTGTTCACGGTTGTGGGTCTGTTCACGGTTGTGTGTCTGTTCACGGTGTGTGTCTGTTCACGGTTGTGGGTCTGTTCACGGTTGTGTGTCTGTTCACGGTGTGTGTCTGTTCACGGTTGTGGTCTGTTCACGGTTGTGGGTCTGTTCACGGTTGTGGGTCTGTTCACGGTGTGTATCTGTTCACAGTTGTGGGTCTGTTCACAGTTGTGGGTCTGTTCATGGTGTATATCTGTTCACAGTTGTGGGTCTGTTCTCGGTTGTGGGTCTGTTCACGGTGTGTATCTGTTCACAGCTGTGGGTCTATTCACGGTGTATGTCTGTTCACATAGAATACTTAATGTTGCTGCACCTCCAGATTAAGAGACTCCAACTCCGACAATTGAGGACCCAGCGCAACTCCTCCAACATCTCAGTAATAACGGCCCATGCTGACTCAGTGCCATTAGATCTACCAATAGAGGCACGACAAATTAAACATTAATCGTGGTTTCTTTGGTTTCTTTATGACGTCACCATCCCCTGATCTCCAGTTAGTGAGGTCTGATGTCCAGCCATTCCGGATAACGGCAATAAACAGGAATATCCGTGTGCACTCGCGCACGTTAAAGAATATTTAGCCACATGATAATACAGCCTAACTTAATAACTCTATAAACGACGTTTTATCAATGGAATATAAAATCGATAAGGCGGTGTTCTCGGAAAAAGAAAAAGAAAAAGATTTGTAAACAAAGTGTTAGAAATATTCGAAACCGCGAAAGCAATATGGCCAAACATAGCGGAAATGACCTCACATTATCTCTGTCCTTGACGCTGAAAGGCAAATAGGGAAGGAAAGAAAAGAATCAAATATGAGAAGATGATGATAGATGGCAATAAAGGAATGTAGCATGGAAAAGCAAAAGTGAGCGGGTCTAGAAAATGTCAATGGTTAACCAACCAGAACGAGGAATAAAGCAAGAAAATATAACATTGCAACCTGGGGTCAAGGTTGGGTCAGCCATGTGTAACTTCACGTCGCTGATAACATTTGTTATCCTTTATTTGTGTCAGTGAAGATAACAAGTTGATTCCTTCTGCCGTTTTCGAAAACTGGTGTCAACAACGATAACATGATCTGACAAAGCAACAACGATAACATGATCTGACACAGCAACAACGATAACATGATCTGACAAAGCAACAACGACAACATGATCTGACACAGCAACAACGATAACATGATCTGACAAAGTAACAACGATAACATGATCTGACAAAGCAACAACGACAACATGATCTGACACAGCAACAACGACAACATGATCTGACACAGCAACAACGATAACATGATCTGACAAAGCAACAACGACAACATGATCTGAAAAAGCTACAACGACGACATGATCTGACAAAGTAACAACGATAACATGATCTGACAAAGCAACAACGACAACATGATCTGACACAGCAACAACGACAACATGATCTGACAAAGCAACAACGATAACATGATCTGACACAGCAACAACGATAACATGATCTGACAAAGCAACAACGAAAACATGATCTGACAAAGCTACAACGACAACATGATCTGACAAAGCAACAACGATAACATGATCTGACAAAGCAACAACGATAACATGATCTGACAAAGCAACAACGACAACATGATCTGACAAAGCAACAACGACAACATGATCTGACAAAGCAACAACGACAACATGATCTGACAAAGCAACAACGACAACATGATCTGGCAAAGCAAAAACGATAACATGATCTGACAAAGCAACAACGATAACATGATCTGACAAAGCAACAACGTTAACATGATCTGACACAGCAACAACGATAACATGATCTGACAAAGCAACAACGACAACATGATCTGACAAAGCAACAACGATAACATGATCTGACACAGCAACAACGATAACATGATCTGACAAAGCAACAACGAAAACATGATCTGACAAAGCTACAACGACAACATGATCTGACAAAGCAACAACGATAACATGATCTGACAAAGCAACAACGATAACATGATCTGACAAAGCAACAACGACAACATGATCTGACAAAGCAACAACGATAACATGATCTGACAAAGCAACAACGATAACATGATCTGACACAGCAACAACGATAACATGATCTGACAAAGCAACAACGACAACATGATCTGACACAGCAACAACGATAACATGATCTGACAAAGTAACAACGATAACATGATCTGACAAAGCAACAACGATAACATGATCTGACAAAGCAACAACGACAACATGATCTGACAAAGCAACAACGACAACATGATCTGACAAAGCAACAACGATAACATGATCTGACACAGCAACAACGATAACATGATCTGACAAAGCAACAACGACAACATGATCTGACACAGCAACAACGATAACATGATCTGACAAAGTAACAACGATAACATGATCTGACAAAGCAACAACGATAACATGATCTGACAAAGCAACAACGACAACATGATCTGACACAGCAACAACGATAACATGATCTGACAAAGCAACAACGACAACATGATCTGACAAAGCAACAACGACAACATGATCTGACAAAGTAACAACGATAACATGATCTGACAAAGCAACAACGACAACATGATCTGACATAGCAACAACGACAACATGATCTGACAAAGCAACAACGATAACATGATCTGACACAGCAACAACGATAACATGATCTGACAAAGCAACAACGAAAACATGATCTGACAAAGCTACAACGACAACATGATCTGACAAAGCAACAACGATAACATGATCTGACAAAGCAACAACGATAACATGATCTGACAAAGCAACAACGACAACATGATCTGACAAAGCAACAACGACAACATGATCTGACAAAGCAACAACGACAACATGATCTGACAAAGCAACAACGACAACATGATCTGACAAAGCAACAACGATAACATGATCTGACAAAGCAACAACGATAACATGATCTGACAAAGCAACAACGTTAACATGATCTGACACAGCAACAACGATAACATGATCTGACAAAGCAACAACGACAACATGATCTGACAAAGCAACAACGATAACATGATCTGACAAAGCAACAACGATAACATGATCTGACAAAGCAACAACGATAACATGATCTGACAAAGCAACAACGACAACATGATCTGACAAAGCAACAACGATAACATGATCTGACAAAGCAACAACGATAACATGATCTGACACAGCAACAACGACAACATGATCTGACAAAGCAACAACGACAACATGATCTGACAAAACAACAACGACAACATGATCTGACAAAGCAACAACGACAACATGATCTGACAAAGCAACAACGATAACATGATCTGACACAGCAACAACGACAACATGATCTGACACAGCAACAACGACAACATGATCTGACAAAGCAACAACGATAACATGATCTGACAAAGCAACAACGATAACATGATCTGACAAAGCAACAACGACAACATGGTCTGACACAGCAACAACGATAACACGGTCTGACAAAGCAACAACGATAACATGATCTGACAAAGCAACAACGATAACATGATCTGACAAAGCAACAACGATAACATGATCTGACAAAGCAACAACGACAACATGATCTGACAAAGCAACAACGACAACATGATCTGACACAGCAACAACGATAACATGATCTGACAAAGCAACAACGATAACATGATCTGACAAAGCAACAACGACAACATGATCTGACAAAACAACAACGATAACATGATCTTACAAAGCAACAACGATAACATGATCTGACACAGCAACAACGACAACATGATCTGACACAGCAACAACGATAACATGATCTGATACAGCAACAACGACAACATGATCTGACACAGCAACAACGACAACATGATCTGACACAGCAACAACGACAACATGATCTGACAAAGCAACAACGATAACATGGTCTGACACAGCAACAACGATAACATGATCTGACAAAGCAACAACGATAACATGATCTGACACAGCAACAACGACAACATGATCTGACAAAGCAACAACGACAACATGATCTGACAAAACAACAACGACAACATGATCTGACACAGCAACAACGATAACATGATCTGACAAAGCAACAACGATAACATGATCTGACACACAACAACGATAACATGATCTGACAAAGCAACAACGATAACATGATCTGACACACAACAACGATAACATGATCTGACAAAGCAACAACGATAACATGATCTGACAAAGCAACAACGATAACATGATCTGACACACAACAACGATTACATGATCTGACAAAGCAACAACGATAACATGATCTGACACACAACAACGATAACATGATCTGACAAAGCAACAACGATAACATGATCTGACACACAACAACGATAACATGATCTGACACACAACAACGATTACATGATCTGACAAAGCAACAACGACAACATGATCTGACACACAACAACGATAACATGGTCTGACACAGCAACAACGATAACATGATCTGACACAGCAACAACGACAACATGATCTGACACAGCAACAACGACAACATGATCTGACAAAGCAACAACGACAACATGGTCTTGACACAGCAACAACGATAACATGATCTGACAAAGCAACAACGACAACATGATCTGACAAAGCAACAACGACAACATGATCTGACAAAGTGCCACGACATCTCTCACACACGTTAATGCAATCGGGCCAAAGCCAGATTTGATTAATATCTCATTCGTATTTACCTTCTATTTCTTCTTGCTGATCGAATTAATCTCCTGCAATATTTCTTCCTTTATTGCCAATTAAAAGTTAATCATTGAGCACTGTACCACTATTTTCTGTGAAACTTGCCAGAACAAAATATTTTACTTGAGCATCGTTTTGTTAAATTCTTGATTCTCTTTATTTTCCTTCTCGACTGTTGCCTTCTAAATTAGAGAAAGAATTAAGGGTCTGAGTTAGGATGTCTCCTGTATGTTGTCGTGTCTTGATATTTCATTATCTTCTCAGGCTGCCTTTTCCATTTTACATTGAGTCTGAATATCAAATCTCTCTGTGGACTGCTCATGGGTAGTGGTCGTGTTAAATACCTGAACAGAAGTTGTTCTTTTTGTTGTTGTATAATGTAGAGCTATGATAAAGATGTCGAATACGTAAGAAGAGTACATGGATGGTGTAAGTGCAGTGGTAAACCCAGCGACGGTAATTTTGGTATGGTTCTCCATAAACAACTGTATTGTTGACACACAGACACCAATAGTGGTCACGGGTTCAGGAGTTGTGAAGACCCACACACTGAGGTACCTGCGAATACAGTTTGATCGAAGTCTTGCTCACTTCCAGCTTTAAGATCAAGTGTTATTGAAGACCCTCTCAGCAATGAGGGTAATGGCGGCAGCGGACTGTCAACAGCATCTTCTTGTTCTCCTATACCAGGGACGTAAAAAAAAAAAAAACAAATATTTTTGACAATAGAAACAAGAAAAAGAGCTCCTAAATATCTTGTATAGCCAGTCTTAACATATGGATGTGAATCATGGACAATATTACAACAGACAAGAAAATCACTGAAGTCTGTAGAAATGTGGTTTTACAGAAGAATGTTGAGAATACCATGGACAGCTAAGAAGAGTAATGAAGATGTTCTGAGAGAGGTCAAAGCAAAAAGAGAGCTAATTTCCAATATTAGGAAGAAACAATCATCATTTTTTGGCCATGTAATGAGAAGAGAACAACTGGAACATATTGTAACAACTGGCAAAATTGAGGGACGAAGAGATAGAGGAAAGCAAAGAGAAAAAGTACCAGACAGCTTAAGAGAATGGCTTGGCAGAAGGTCAACAAGAGAAATGATAAATAACTGTCGAGATCGAAAGTTGTGGAGAGACATAATCACCTACGCCAGCAGGCATGGTACTTGATGATGATGATGATGATGATGATGATACCAGGGATTGGTGGTTTCTGTTATTGAGTATGACTGGCTATTCTAACGCTCAGCGGTACGCAGATTGAAAGACTGGAACGAGTACAAAATGAAGCCATGCACATCAGACTTGGATACACGAAAAGCCTCACTTTGAAGGACGATGTGCCATCTCTTTGATTTCCCCACCATCGGAGACAGAATAAATATGTCCCGACCACCTGCCTACCTCCGAGTCAGTGCTGATGGACAACATCCACTACATTGTGAGATTGGAAACAGAAATGGGTAGCTAGTTCAAAGGAGGGAAATCTTGAATAGCGTCAGCTGAGGATATTGTTCAACAGATGTGTACAGTTTGTTAACGTTAAAATTCGGGGAAAAAATGGATACGTGTGCCAGCATAGTGTTTTATATCCTTTTTGGTTTGGATCACTTTGAACAGAAAATGCAGGTAACAAAACCCTGTAGTCGTGGAGGTAGATGTGCAGGCTTTGATCAATGAAAATTTACCTGAGAGTTCGGCAGTCATTGACACTGATGGGTGCCTTGTTCGGCAAAGTCTGAGCTCGTGGGCTTTAACGGTTCGGGTCACAGGAAGAACAGTCTTGGAGGAAGGTTGTACTTTCACGGCCCGGGTCACAGGAAGAACAGTCTTGGAGGAAAGTTGTACTTTCACGGTCTGGGTCACTGGAAGAACAGTCTTGGAGGAAAGTTGTACTTTCACGGTCTGGGTCACTGGAAGAACAGTCTTGGAGGAAAGTTGTACTTTCACGGCCCGGGTCACAGGAAGAACAGTCTTGGAGGAAAGTTGTACTTTCACGGTCTGGGTCACTGGAAGAACAGTCTTGGAGGAAAGTTGTACTTTCACGGTCTGGGTCACTGGAAGAACAGTCTTGGAGGAAAGTTGTACTTTCACGGTCTGGGTCACTGGAAGAACAGTCTTGGAGGAAAGTTGTACTTTCACGGTCTGGGTCACTGGAAGAACAGTCTTGCAGGAAGGTTGTACTTTCACGGTCTGGGTCACTGGAAGAACAGTCAAGGAGGAAAGTTGTACTTTCACGGTCCGGGTCACTGGAAGAACAGTCAAAGAGGAAGGTTGTACTTTCACGGTCCGGGTCACTGAAAGAACAGTCAAAGAGGAAGGTTGTACTTTCACGGTCCGGGTCACTGAAAGAACAGTCAAAGAGGAAGGTTGTACTTTCACGGCCCGGGTCACTGGAAGAACAGTCAAAGAGGAAGGTTGTACTTTCACGGTCCGGGTCACTGGAAGAACAGTCTTGGAGGAAGGTTGTACTTTCACGGTCCGGGTCACAGGAAGAACAGTCAAAGAGGAAGGTTGTACTTTCACGGTCTGGGTCACTGGAAGAACAGTCAAGGAGGAAAGTTGTACTTTCACGGTCCGGGTCACTGAAAGAACAGTCAAAGAGGAAGGTTGTACTTTCACGGTTCGGGTCACTGGAAGAACAGTCTTGGAGGAAGGTTCTACTTTCACGGCCTGGGTCACTGGAAGAACAGTCAAGAGGAAAGTTGTACTTTCACGGTCTGGGTCACTGGAAGAACAGTCAAGAGGAAAGTTGTACAATCACGGTCCGGGTCACTGGAGGAACAGTCACGGAGGAAAGATGTACTTTCACGGCCCGGGTCACTGGAGGAACAGTCACGGAGGAAAGATGTACTTTCACGGCCCGGGTCACTTGAAGAACAGTCACGGAGGAAAGATGTACTTTCACGGCCCGGGTCACTTGAAGAACAGTCAAGGAGGAAAGTTGTACTTGTCATCAAACAGGTCTGTGGGCTTACCAATATCAGCGTTGGCAAGGAGTGGATACCGGTGCCTACGACATTCAAGGGGACTTTCTCATGTATTGTCACACTCGACAGGAAAAGTAGGGAAGAGAACCAGGTCGTGGTTAATGCTGAGGTCAACAGTCTCATCTGCGATAACACCGATGAGAAAGATGCAGTCATTTATACAGACGGATCTGTAAGACGACACCAAAGAAATGCATGGGCATTTACAGCACGCTCGGCAGGCAGAATAGTCAAGGAAGACAGTGGTGCATACGTTATGGCCACGAGTAGCATGACAATGGAGGTGATGGCAGTGACCAAGGTGTTCAAATGGTTAGAGTCACAAGACTACACCCACGAATGTATACTGAGTGATTCGATGAGCATGATAAAAAAAAAGTGGAGGCGAGCTCTGTACGCACGCAATGGGTAGAGTCGTTGCAGAAATCCAAAATACGTAAGGTCACCTTTATCTATGTCACTGGACATGCGGGAGTACGGGGAAATGAAAGAACGGACAGGTTGGCTAGCTGCGCTGTCGTTGAGGACGGGCAACCAATGGATCGGGCGGACATCATCAATGCCCTCCGAGATGTGGAAAGAGCACATGACTTCGACAAACACAGATCCCCGTCACTTCTTCGGATGAAAGAGATGGGAGTTAAGATGGGCACAGCCAGAAATGAGAAACTTAGTGGCCGTGTAAGAAGACTTATCAACCAACATAGAACTGGAGTCGTCAGTCGCTGGACACTGAGGGAATTGCTGAGGAGGGGATCTGAGCACCTATGGACATGTTCGGAGTACAATGATGATGACCCGCAATAACTCAATAACTCAATAATCTTTGACTCAAACAGTTTTTATGGATGATTCGATGAGCATGCTCAGGAGAATCGATGGAGGCTGGGCTCGAAGGCAGTGGTTGGAGCCACTCAAGAACTCAGGACTGGTTCCTTCCTAGACGCTTCGGTGTGAGAAGAAATGAACGAGCTGACGGCCTGGCTAATACGGATGCTGTGGATGGCCGACGTGCAATGGACCAAGATGACATTCTGAATGCACTGAAGGAGGCGGGGCGACGCGCTATAATTCAGTCGATGACCACGAATCTGCAACCATGTCCAAACTGCACGAACATCAGGTCATATTTGGAGTGCCCAGAGAGGAGAGCTGAGCGAGAAAACTCAGAAGAAAAACAAATCAACACATAACTGGGGTCGTCAGTCTCACACACTGAAGTAAACTCAACTCAACTCAACTCAACTCAACTACATTAATGGGCCTGTGTAAATGGCGACGTTTCTATTCCAGATGTGAAAAGTAGAAAAGTAAGTAAAACGTAGGACGATTTGGCCTTATACTGACTACATAATCCATACATTGTCAATTAAAAATGTAGACATTAACATCATACTTTCCAACAAAGTTAGAGGCAATACTCTTTACCTTTTCATGTGTTTCTATTTTTGCTATTGAAAAGTTATTTCACGGATATTTAGAAACTATTTCACACATATTTAGTTATTATTTCACATTTTTACATTTTTTTTTTATTTCACTTGTTTACTGTATATGCTTTTGAGATGCAAAATTCGTGGGGAAATCCACACAGAAACAATGACATGCTGTCAGTTCAGTGGGTTAAGGATTCCAAAGTGTTCTCCATTTCATTCGCTATACATCGATTCGTCAGGCGTTCATGATAATCTCATTCTACATGAATGTCTCCTACACACCGGAGGCGGGATCCAGTCGTTGATATAAATGGGACAGTGGACAAGTATGACATCATACCGGAATGCGCTGTGGAGGAATTATGTGATATTGCGAGGGGTCACGTGTTTGTTAGGTTATTCTGTTGTATGGCGGTTGATTGTTTATGTTTATTTTCAGTTGAAGGAAGTTATTTGTTTTTCTCAGCGTCTCCATGATTTTGTTTAGGAACGTTCGTATTTTAAGAGTTCGTAAATTAGTTCCATTTAGAGATAACGTAAATCATTTTTGCTCTGATGAGAAGTTCTGTAGAACATTCCTGAACTATTGAATTTGTGTAATGCTTTAATAGTAAATCGTTTAATAAATTATTGGTTTTTTTTTTTTAAATATATCTCATAATTACTTTTTTAGTGTGATAGTCAGTTGATTATTATGTTCTGTTAAAGTGAAATTATTTATGATTTTTTTGTTAATGTCTTACAATTTATTTTGTTAATGTCTTACAATTTATTTTGTTAATGTCTTACCATTTATTTTGTTAATGTCTTACAATTTATTTTGTTAATGTCTTACAATTTATTTTGTTAATGTCTTACAATTTATTTTGTTAATGTCTTACAATTTATTTTGTTAATGTCTTACAATTTATTTTGTTAATGTCTTACAATTTATTTTGTTAATGTCTTACAATTTATTTTGTTAATGTCTTACAATTTATTTTTTCGGGAGCCTCGCTAGCCTAGTTGGGAAAAGCACCCTACACAGGGCTACCGATGTTCGGACAACCCGTGTTCGAATCCCGCTGGTAGCAGTTTGTGAGTTGTACTCGCGGTTGGGATAAAATACCTCCGTGGTCGACCCAGCCGCTGGCAGAAATTGGTACCAGGGTATTACTCTGTGAAGATGAGGAATGCTGCCTCGCATCGTGAGTTTCGATGCTTGAAGCGACACAACCCAGAAGTCTTGGAACACTTCTGGATAGGAGGCCGAGCATATATGGGTGAAAACTTGTGTGCTAAGACACCGATTCAAGTTTTCTACTTTACCTTGACCTTGAATATTTTATTTGTTTTAAATCTCAATGCTTCATGCTTCAAAATATCTCATTGTTGCTGTTTTTTGTGTTTTTTGTTTACAAATTTAATGGTTAACATTTTTCTTGTGGTGGCAAGACATTTTTTTAGCGTGCTAGAAGTACATCGTTTGAAGATTAGATGATCAGGGTTATCCCCTCTACCTCCCGTAGCTTGATCCTAGCACAGATCCTTATACAAGTTCCGGTTCTGATCCTAGCACAGATCCTTATACAAGTTCCGGTACTGATCGTAGCACAGATCCTTATACAAGTTCCGGTACTGATCGTAGCACAGATCCTTATACAAGTTCCGGTTCTGTCCACTCGAGGATTTAAATCTGAGATTGAGCCCACCTTTATATCAACGCCAAAATGCCACCCAAACTACTGAAGGGAGGTCAAAAAGTAATGCACACCAATTTTTTTCTCGGAAACTATTCGGGCAAAATGTGTGAAATTTTCACAGATTGTAGCTGAACATCCCCTTTACACTACCTATTTTTCAACATAATCTCCGTCCAAGCGTATTGCCTTACGCCAACGCGAAACTAGGTCATGAATGCCTCGTTTGTACCAAGTTTTGTCCTGCTCGCGTAGCCATTTTTTAACTGCACGGATCACATCCTCATCATTGTCAAAGTGTTTCCTACGCAGGAATTTTTTGAGTGGTCCAAACAGATGGAAATCTGAGGGAGCCAGATCAGGGCTGTAAGGAGGATGGGACAGTACAGTCCAACCAAATTTGTTGATTGCTTCCCGTGTTACCAGACTTGTGTGAGGGCGTGCATTGTCATGTTGAAGCAACAAATCTGCAGATGGCTTAATTGGCCGAAATCTGTGGAACCGATTTTTGAGTTTTGTCAGTGTATTGATGTAAGCTGTCGAGTTGATTGTCTCACCTCTTGTCATTACATCAACAAGAATCACACCATCAATGTCCCAGAAGACAGTGATCATCACCTTTCCGGCTGATGGAGATGTTTTGAATTGTTTTCTTTTTGGTGACTGCGGATGATGCCATTCCATTGACTGCATTTTTGTTTCAGGCTCATAAAAATGTGCCCACGTTTCGTCACCGGTAACAATTTTTGACAAAAACATTTCTCCTTCAACACCGAAACGCTCCAACAATTCAGAACAGAATGTTTTCCTTTGAACTCTGTGATCATTTGTTAGGCACCGAGGAACCCATCGAGCGCAAATCTTTGAATATCCGAGAGTTTTAAAAATTGCGATTGCACTTCCCTTGCTGACTGTAAGCTGCAATGCCAATTGCTGACTAGTGATACGCCTATCCTTACGAATAATGGCATCAGCCCGGTTTAATATGTCTGTGCTGGTAGCCGAGACAACATTTCCAGAACGCGGTAAATCATGCAGCTCCACTCGTACACTTTCTGCAGCTTTAATTCTCTGAACCCAGCGACTAACTGTGCTCCTATCGACTGCAGAACATTTGTACACTGCACACAGTCGTTTATGAATGTTTGCCACAGTTTCTTTTTCCGCAACCAGAAATTCTATGACAATTCGCTGTTTGTAACGGACATTGTTGACAAGCTCCATTTTAACGGTTCATAGATTGCGTAATATTTTTCAGAATGCTGTGCAATTTGGTGCACATAATTGGAACATGTCATATTCCAAGTGTGCAAAATTTCATATTCCTATCTTTATTATTAGCCGAGAAAAAAATTGGTGTGCATTACTTTTTGACCTCCCTACGTAATATAGGCTGGAGACTCCTATAATGTATAACGACATTCATATCTTGTATTTAACCTTTATTAACCTCTCTTCGAACTTTATGTTTTGCTAGAGGTAAACTCTACTTTTGGTGTAGTACTGTAATATCAATACTTGATATTTTTATAATATCAACACGTATTGGTGTGTTATTGTAATAACAATACTTAGTGTTATTTTAATATCAACACTTATCGGTGTGTTATTGTAATATCCATACTTATTGGTATGTTATTATAAATCAATACTTATTGATGTGTTACTGTAACATCAATTTTTATAGTTGTGCTATTATAATATCAAAACTTGGTTTGTTATTGTGATATCAATACTTGGTTTGTTATTGTGATATCAATACTTGGTTTGTTATTATAATATAAATACTTGGTTTGTTCTTGTAATACCAGTAATGGAAATATTTTATTTGCACACTTAGCCCCAGGTGTTCATCTTCACGGTAGTAGTAGCCCACGTCAATTTAAGCTGACTGGATTTTGCAGTGCCCCTAGGAAATGTTTTTTGTTTCTTTTTCTATGAATCTGATTCTTGCTTGACTTCAAGCTTTAGAGTGTGTTTCTAGTGTAGTAGTATCTATATTAGGAGAGAATAGATAACTTAATGGGAGAGAGATATGGCTTGGGTAGAATATTTTTTTGTAATGACCCGACTCAGTCGATGATATCATTACAATATGAAAACAAGCACACAAATACTAACAGTAGCAAGTTTTCGGTGTGGATAATCTCAGCTGTTATTGGAAAATGGAAGGGGGGGGGGGAATAGATGTAAACTTGACTTGACCGTCATATGTCCAGAAATTAGGTTGATAAACAAACGAGAGGCAGGTTAAGTTTATGAGAGAGATGTCACTCTTAGCGTTCATGTTACCATTATTTTTAAAACTCAGAGGTTAACTAAAATGTTAAGATGGTGTTGTCATCTAGAGTTGAATTTCACATCATGCAACGATTGGCTGAGAAATCACTAGACAGCAACTAAGCCAATAAATTATGCAAATGAGACAGATGTATTTAACCTCATTCATTATTGGAAATAGACAATTTTAAAGAGAAGCTCGAGATAGAGAAACACCCAGAAATTGTCAAATAGACGATCCTAGTTCATATGTATAAAAATAAACTACTACTAAAAGTGTTTTACTGCTGAAAGTATACTACTACTAAAAGTATACTACTACTAAAAGTATACTACTGCTGAAAGTGTTTTACTGCTGAAAGTATACTACTACTAAAAGTATACTACTGCTAAAAGTATACTACTGATGAAAGTATACTACTACTAAAAGTTTACTACTATTAAAAGTATACTACTGCTGAAAGTATACTTCTACTAAAAGTTTACTACTACTAAAAGTATACTACTGCTGAAAGTATACTACTACTGAAAGTATACTACTACTGAAAGCATACTACTACTGAAAGTATACTACTACTGAAAGTATACTACTACTGAAAGTTTACTACTACTGAAAGTTTACTACTACTGAAAGTATACTACTACTGAAAGTATACTACTACTGAAAGTATATATACAATTCTCCAGTTTTGCCACTAAAACAACTCACTTCCAGATCTTACCTCCTGTGACTGAATAACATGACCGTTTATAAAGATGTAGACCACCATAAAGTTTATCGTGAAATCCTCGTTGTTGTCTAAATACCAGAAAAGGAAAGAACAGGGAAGAATAATTTACCCAAAAATATAATCACCCAATGTAAACTTTCTAGTGAATATTTAAACACATAAACGTATTTTTACTCGCATTTTTTTCTTGTATTTCTGAAACAGAAATGACAGCTGCAGCTCATTGGCTGAATCTCTGATGCAATCTGGCAGATAACAAAGCAATTGTTGATTTACGACAATGGCGTCTGATTTTAGCATGAATTTTTTCTGAAACTTGATGGAGACGTGTCGAACAGGGAATGCGGCGGCTTATATCTATAACGTTTTCCATTTCGCTGCAATTATGTGAGCATTGATAAAGACACATTATTAATGTAATTTATCCACATGCCTCAAGAAATCGCAAGAATTCTTATAGTGTCAGTATTATATGATCTAAGCATGCATGATGTCATGCGCTCGTTTTGGGGTTTTCCCTGAATGATGGAATACATCACGAATCAAATAAATGACAACTTCGGCCACATCAGCAACGATGGCACTATCACTAGCAAGCTCAACAATTATTGCATTTCTGTTGTTTTATAACCTCTTCGTCAACACACATTTTAACATGATGTTCATGTTTTACAACCTCTAATCACATGTTCTCAACATTTTCAACTAATTGAACAACCCTTAACTTTACTGTAATCTATAGCATCATGCACACTTCAGAATAAACGAACTTTCTTCTCAACACTTAACATCAGCTATGGAATTAACCAGTACGGTTTTGTAGTTAAATCTTTAGTAACAGCTACTAACTGCCAGTTATCAATAATCCTTAGTTGCATGTAAATAATAGATAGTAGTTATCACGAATTAAACTACGAATCCCACTCACAAATAATGTTTTATAAATGGTGAGTTATTAAAATGATTATTTTAAATGAAAACTAACAGAAGATTAGCTGCTTCGACCTCATTATCACGTTTGTGTAAGTTTATCACATTAAAGTAAGTTTATCACATTAAAGTAAGTTTATCACATTAAAGTAAGTTTATAAGATTAAAGTAAGTTTATCACATTAAAGTAAGTTTATCACATTAAAGTAAATAAGTTTCTACAAATATCACAAAGGATGTGTTCCGATGTAAACACAATCTCCAACAATAACCGCTACAGCTGAGATGTGAAGTAAACACAATCTCCAACAATAACCGCTACAGCTGAGATGTGAAGTAAACACAATCTCCAACAATAACCGCTACAGCTGAGATGTGAAGTAAACACAATCTCCAACAATAACCGCTACAGCTGAGATGTGAAGTAAACACAATCTCCAACAATAACCGCTACAGCTGAGATGTGAAGTAAACACAATCTCCAACAATAACCGCTACAGCTGAGATGTGAAGTAAACACAATCTCCAACAATAACCGCTACAGCTGAGATGTGAAGTAAACACAATCTCCAACAATAACTGCTACAGCTGAGATGTGAAGTAAACACAATCTCCAACAATAACCGCTACAGCTGAGATGTGAAGTAAACACAATCTCCAACAATAACTGCTACAGCTGAGATGCGAAGTAAACACAATCTCCAACAATCATTGCTACAGCTGAGATATGATGTAAACACAATCCCCAACAATAACCGCTACAGCTGAGCTGTGAAGTAAATACAATCTTCAACAATCATTGCTACAGTTGAGATGTGAAGTAAACACAATCTCCAACAATAACCGCTACAGCTGAGATGCGAAGTAAACATACAACCATACAATCACCATATCTGTAGTATTAACAGCAGTGGTAGCTCGTAAAATGGTCTCCATCAACAGTATCTACAACAGTATGGACTTCCCCAACAGCAGCTGGCGCTACGACACCAAATATGACCAGGACATCAGCCAGGAGGATACAACAACCGACGCACCACAGCAGTACTTCCTGCCATGGTGGCAGCAAGCGATCTTCTACACTTTGTTTATCTTCATCTTCGTGATCGCTGCGGGTGGCAACATCATCGTCATCTGGATCGTCCTCGCTCATAAACGCATGAGAACTGTCACGAACTACTTCCTCGTGAACCTAGCCATCGCTGATGTCCTCGTCTCGATCTTCAACGTTCTCTTTCATTTTGTTCTCAATCTTTACCAGGATTGGTTCTTTGGATTGGAGTACTGCAAGTTCGCTTTCTTCATCGCCTCCTGTACGATCTCGGTCAGTGTTCTCACCTTCATGGCCATCGCTATAGACAGGTAAGTGTGTCGCTGCTGTTTGCATGTGGTCGTTTAGTTTGTTAATTATCTTTTCTTCCTCTATAATTAATTCTTCATTTAATTTTTCCAACTTTTCCGTGAGGAGTTATATGCTGCGGCAATTGCTAGTCTTTGACGCTGCGGGTTTAAACATCACAATGGCTGAATGGTTTGTGCGCTAACTCCTGACCAAATTGATCAAGGCTTCAATTCCCAGGTAATGCTAATTTTATTGGACCGTCACAGGCTCACCAAACCTCTCAAATGTGTACCTTAGATATTTCTAGAACATTCGACGGCCTGGTGTGATTTCGCCCATTTCGGGTAGAAAATGTGTTATTCGTCACTACAAAACACGGACAATAAAACACGATGTTTGGCTTAACCTTAACGTGTGCAGAGATCCCTACTTCAATACAGATCTCACTCTCAGTCAAGGCTCCGACTTTAGCGTCAACTCGTTGGAAGTTATCTTCTAGAGCCCATCATCAACATACTCCAATAATGGGCATTAGCTTCCAATCCATTTTTTCAGAAAACCCTGGATGATTTCAGTATAGAGCACAACCTCCGTGGTACCGAGAAGAGTGATATCTGAAAATTAGTTAATGTTTGTATAAGATGGTGAAAATTTTGACTTTTCTGTTTTGGAAATTTAGCTCGAGTAATGATCTACTAAAGGTTGTTTTATTTAGCCCAAGTAACGGTCTATTATAGGTTGTTTTATTGAGCTCGAAAAACGGTCTTCATCAATATGTTATCTTTAGCCCAAGTAACGGTCTACTATATGTTGTTATCTTTAGCCAAGTAACCGTCTACTATATGTTGTTATCTTTAGCCAAGTAACCGTCTACTATATGTTGTTATCTTTAGCCAAGTAACCGTCTACTATATGTTGTTATCTTTACCCAAGTAACGGTCTACTATATGTTGTTATCTTTAGCCAAGTAACCGTCTACTATATGTTGTTATCTTTAGCCAAGTAACCGTCTACTATATGTTGTTATCTTTAGCCAAGTAACCGTCTACTATATGTTGTTATCTTTACCCAAGTAACGGTCTACTATATGTTGTTATCTTTACCCAAGTAACCGTCTACTATATGTTGTTATCTTTAGCCAAGTAACCGTCTACTATATGTTGTTATCTTTAGCCAAGTAACGGTCTCTATATGTTGTTATCTTTAGCCAAGTAACGGTCTTCTATATGTTGTTATCTTTAGCCCGAGTAACGGTCTTCTATATGTTGTTATCTTTATCCAAGTAACCTTCTTCTATATGTTGTTATCTGTAGCCCGAGTAACGGTCTTCTATATGTTGTTATCTGTAGCCCAAGTAACGGTCTTCTATATGTT
Organism: Megaustenia siamemsis; assembly: GCA_032433765.1. NCBI lineage: Eukaryota > Metazoa > Mollusca > Gastropoda > Stylommatophora > Ariophantidae > Megaustenia > Megaustenia siamemsis. The sequence continues at coordinate 6,292,795 of JAVIAB010000117.1, read as the reverse complement.
GTTATCTTTAGCCCGAGTAATGGCCTACTGTGGGTTATTTTCAATATTCAAGAACAAAAAATTATTTTATCTTGAACATCTTTTCAACGTCCTTTTCTGTTAGAACTCTGTCTCACCTGTCATTAGATCTGGATCTCTATATTTCAACGTCCTTTTCTGTTAGAACTCTGTCTCACCTGTCATTAGATCTGGATCTCTATAAACAAAAACATTCCATTTTTAGAACATGGTTGCAACCATTTTACGTCTGGTTATAGAGTGAGCGCTTTAACGATGCCCTATTGTATGAATGTAATTGGCATGAATTAGTCACTTGTTATAACGTTGAACATTTCAAGTGACGCACATCCGCTTTCTCTTCTGGTTTGTCTACTCAGTAATCGACCTGGAATAAACCTGTTGGGCCCACGAAAAAATGTCTCCTTTGACCATGTTGATATCGCAGGTAGCCACCACACGACTCATCGTCATGTTGGAAGCTTGTCATGGAGAATATTTTCTTGGTTGAAGGACACTTAGCTGTTTCGGTAATGGCCCTGGACTAGAGGTGTTGTAAATATCTGTTTACAATTCGTCACTAGACATTCAGTTGTAACGGGAAAATGACAGATGATAGTTTTGTTGGAACGGTTGAATTGGTTGGTGGTCGTAATATGGCTCGTGCTTTTTTCGACTCACCCGTATTTTGTGGGTCCTCGCGATAGTTTTTGGATCAACATGTGCAAGTGTTGTGGATGTGTTCACAATACATTTGATCGGAGAGACACAAATTTGAAGTCGACTTCGTCTGGCTCACCAGTGCTCGTTTCTCACCGCAACTTCTGAACAATTAGGCAAGTTCAGTCTGGTGTTCGCGCACATCATACCTTCTATCTCTACCTTCTATCTCTACCTTCTATCTCTACCTTCTATCTCTACCTTCTATCTCTACCTTCTATCTCTACCTTCTATCTCTACCTTCGTCGTAGGTAGACCAATCCGTGGTTAATCTTCGACATGTTATCGTAATCGTTGATTAACGCAAAAAAAAAAGGACTCAAGCTCTAACACAACTTGTCTGGTATTTCTGTTTCACGCTTATGTTTATGTGACTAAGGGTACCTTTGAGTGTTATAACTATGGGCCGGCTACGGCTCGGAGGGTCGATAGATAGATAATTACTTACATACAGAGTTCAGTGGGGGGGGGGAATGTAAGTCCAGCAAAAGTTTTTCAGAAATTACACATCAATTTACCGTGAAAAGATCACTCAATTATTAAACAAGGAAAGGCTTTCTCATTTCACAAGATTACATTTCAAAGCTTGAACTCTGCTGAAGGTTTAGTGAACTAAATTGACCCATTAGTTCTGAACTAATAGACCATGAAATAAAAGTTGCTTACTAATGGTAAAGGAGTAGTTTGATATATTTCTGTATTTTTCTTCGTAAGGAAAGAATACATTCTTCTATGAAGAAAAACAAATATCGTCATGATGTTTTAATCGTGATAGTCTCGTAAAAATAGTCTGTTATAATATGATGAAGGATTTTGCTGAAACGTCGTTTGTTTTCTCGTCTCTCTAATAGGCTAAATACATTTTCATAGCTAATTTACATATTCTCCGTAGAGGTGAAATGGTAGATGTACAACAGAGGTGAGATGGTAGATGTACAACAGAGGTGAGATGGTAGATGTACAACAGAAGTGAGATGGTAGATGTGCAACAGAGGTGAGATGGTAGATGTACAACAGAAGTGAGATGGTAGATGTACAACTGAGCTGAGATGCAAAATGGCTCAGGCAAAAGTAGATTTCCAAAAATTAGGAATATACTTTGCGATACATTTTGACGATATAAGAAGAAAAAAAAACTTCAAAACTTTATCGGAGATATGTCTTAACATATGGGGAGTCGAGATAGCTCAGTGGTTAGTGAACTGGACTACAAAGGACAAGAGGTATGGTTCGATCCCAACCGACGGCTTCCGGGTTCACCCAGCCTTAAATGGGTACCGGTTTTTTCTGGGAAAGTAAAGCGGCACGGGCGTAATACTGACCTCATTACCCCAAAAATCATGTGCCGATGGTCTGTAAAATGTATGGTCACTAACACCATATTACCTATATGCCACTTGGCGTGACGGGGGTACTTTACTTTTACTATGTCTTAACATATGGAAGTGAATCATGGACAAAAGGACAACATGCAAAAAAATCACTGGAGGCTGTATAATTGTGGTTTTACAGAAGAATGTTGAGAATGCCATGGGCAGCTAAGAAGAGTAATAAAAACGTTCTGAAAGAGGCCAAAGCAAAGAGAGAGCTAATTTCCAATATTAGGAAGAAACAATTATAATTCTTTGGCCATGTAATGAGAAGGGAACAACTGGAATATATTGTAACAACTGGCAAAATTGAGGGACGAAGAGATAGATCTTAAGAGAATGCCTTGGCATAGGTCAACAACGGAAACGATAAATAACTGTCGAGATAGAAGTTGTGGAGAGACATGATCGCCCACGCTAACAGTCATGGTACTTGATGATAATAATGTTCTATTCGCAACTCCACATAGAATTTCATATTTTATATTTCTGCTTATTTCCATAATATGACGTTCCTCTTTGTCTTATAATTCTGTTCCCATCTTCCAGAAGTACTCTCCTCGTCCTATGTGTTTTACCCTATCCACAGAACGACCCTCCCATCTACCCTACTATCTATTAATCATGTAACCAACAGCTACGTAAAACCTGGCCAGCGTTTCTTTCCGCCATTTTTTAGGTCAGTGCTTGGCTTTTGTGTTTATTTTTCGTTGTTTATTTTCCAATAGCGTTTGTCTGTCGTGTTGATCTTTATATGTCATTTTGGTGTCATACCTGATGAAGACGTTTGTCGAAACGTCATCTTTTGTTCCGCTTCTTTACTAATTTATCTGCTAGTTTCAATGTCATGTTTATTGTGCACGATTCCCTCAGTCTTTCACTTCTGTTCGTTGTATCCTTTCCTTGCCTGCCTCGTTCTTTGTCTGCCATTTGATGCGTTGAAGATCCGCATGAGCGCTTCCCTCAGTCTTTCACTTCTGTTCGTTGTATCCTTTCCTTGCCTGCCTCGTTCTTTGTCTGCCATTTGATGCGTTGAAGATCCGCATGAGCGCTTCGATCCCGAATAATCATTTCCGGTTCCCGTGTACCCCTAGAGGATCCCATTGATCAGTCTCAGTTATTCCAAACCGGCGAGGGCGGCTCTGGTGTCTGCATGCTATTTATGTATGGCTTTTTTAAAAAATTCAAACATTAATTAACTTGCTTTACGTAGCAACGCATAGAAGGATGGGATGGCAGGACACAATTACTAACTTTGAATTATGGGAAAATACCAGTCAAATTACAGTGGACAAAGAGATTCAACGATGACGCTGGATTGGACACACACTGCGGAAGTCAAATGAGAGTATTACGCAACAGGCCCTTTTTTTTAATCACCAGTGGAAGAGCAAAAGAGGAGGGCAAAAAAAATTTTGGAGAAGACAGGAGGAATCAGAGATGAAGATAATGGGGAAGACGAGGAATAATCTTAAAAAGAATTGCAAGAAACAGAACAGCTGTGGAAAGTGTTTGCTGAGTTGTTTGTTATAATTCACAGGCAGCAGAAATGTTTGTTGAAGAACCATGCTCCACAGGGAGCTGAAAGTGTTTGTTGAAGACCTATGCTCCACAGGGAGTTGAAAGTGTTTGTTGAAGACCTATGCTCCACAGGGAGTTGAAAGTGTTTGTTGAAGACCTATGCTCCACAGGGAGTTGAAAGTTTTT
>JAVIAB010000117.1:6136192-6288901 GCA_032433765.1 Megaustenia siamemsis | reverse complement strand
GCAGAGTTGTTTGTGTCCATAGACAACACTTGTGTACTAAGATGTACAGCAGAGTTGTGTCCATAGACAACACTTGTGTACTAAGATGGTACAGCAGAATTGTGTCCATAGACAACACTTGTGTACTAAGATGTTACAGCAGAATTGTGTCCATAGACAACATTTGTGTACTAAGATGTTACAGCAGAGTTGTGTCCATAGACAACACTTGTGTACTAAGATGTTACAGCAGAGTTGTGTGTCCATAGACAACACTTGTGTACTAAGATGTTACAGCAGAGTTGTGTGTGTCCATAGACAACACTTGTGTACTAAGATGTTACAGCAGAGTGTGTCCATAGACAACACTGTGTACTAAGATGTTACAGCAGAGTGTTTGTGTCCATAGACAACACTTGTGTACTAAGATGTACAGCAGAGTTGTGTCCATAGACAACATTGTGTACTAAGATGTTACAGCAGAATTGTGTCCATAGACAACACTTGTGTACTAAGATGTTACAGCAGAGTTGTGTCCATAGACAACACTTGTGTACTAAGATGTTACAGCAGTTGTTTGTGTCCATAGACAACACTTGTGTACTAAGATGTTACAGCAGAGTGTTTGTGTCCATAGACAACACTTGTGTACTAAGATGTTACAGCAGAGTTGTTTGTGTCCATAGACAACACTTGTGTACTAAGATGTTACAGCAGAGTTGTGTCCATAGACAACACTTGTGTACTAAGATGTTACAGCAGGGTTGTGTCCATAGACAACACTTGTGTACTAAGATGTTACAGCAGAGTTGTGTCCATAGACAACACTTGTGTACTAAGATGTTACAGCAGAGTGTTTGTCCATAGACAACACTTGTGTACTAAGATGTTACAGCAGATGTTTGTGTCCATAGACAACACTTGTGTACTAAGATGTTAAGCAGAGTTGTTTGTGTCCATAGACAACACTTGTGTACTAAGATGTTACAGTAGAGTTGTGTTCCATAGACAACACTTGTGTACTAAGATGTTACAGTAGTTGTGTCCATAGACAACACTTGTGTACTAAGATGTTACAGTAGAGTTGTTGTGTCCATAGACAACACTTGTGTATAAGATGTTACAGCAGTGTTTGTGTCCATAGACAACACTTGTGTACTAAGATGTTACAGTAGAGTTGTTGTGTCATAGACAACACTTGTGTACTAAGATGTTACAGCAGAGTTGTTGTGTCCATAGACAACACTTGTGTACTAAGATGTTACAGCAGAGTTGTTTTGTCCATAGACAACACTTGTGTACTAAGATGTTACAGCAGAGTTTGTGTCCATAGACAACACTTGTGTACTAAGATGTTACAGCAGAGTTGTGTCCATAGACAACACTTGTGTACTAAGATGTTACAGCAGAGTTGTGTCCATAGACAACACTTGTGTACTAAGATGTTACAGCAGAGTTTGTGTCCATAGACAACACTTGTGTACTAAGATGTTACAGTAGAGTTGTGTCCATAGACAACACTTGTGTACTAAGATGTTACAGCAGAGTTGTGTCCATAGACAACACTTGTGTACTAAGATGTTACAGCAGAATTGTGTCCATAGACAACACTTGTGTACTAAGATGTACAGTAGAGTTGTTTGTGTCCATAGACAACACTTGTGTACTAAGATGTTACAGCAGAGTTGTGTCCATAGACAACACTTGTGTACTAAGATGTTACAGCAGAGTTTGTGTCCATAGACAACACTTGTGTACTAAGATGTTACAGCAGAGTTGTTTGTGTCCATAGACACACTTGTGTACTAAGATGTTACAGCAGAGTTGTGTCCATAGACAACACTTGTGTACTAAGATGTTACAGCAGAGTTGTGTCCATAGACAACACTTGTGTACTAAGATGTTACAGCAGAGTTGTGTCCATAGACAACACTTGTGTACTAAGATGTTACAGCAGAGTTGTTTGTGTCCATAGACAACACTTGTGTACTAAGATGTTACAGCAGTTGTGTCCATAGACAACACTTGTGTACTAAGATGTTACAGCAGAGTTGTGTCCATAGACAACACTTGTGTACTAAGATGTTACAGCAGAGTTGTTTGTGTCCATAGACAAACTTGTGTACTAAGATGTTACAGCAGAGTTGTGTCCATAGACAACACTTGTGTACTAAGATGTTACAGCAGAATTGTGTCCATAGACAACACTTGTGTACTAAGATGTTACAGCAGAGTTGTGTCCATAGACAACACTTGTGTACTAAGATGTTACAGCAGAGTTGTTTGTGTCCATAGACAACACTTGTGTACTAAGATGTTACAGCAGAGTTGTGTCCATAGACAACACTTGTGTACTAAGATGTTACAGCAGAGTTGTTTGTGTCCATAGACAACACTTGTGTACTAAGATGTTACAGCAGAGTTGTGTCCATAGACAACACTTGTGTACTAAGATGTTACAGCAGAGTTGTTTGTCCATAGACAACACTTGTGTACTAAGATGTTACAGCAGAAGTTGTGTCCATAGACAACACTTGTGTACTAAGATGTTACAGCAGAATTGTGTCCATAGACAACACTTGTGTACTAAGATGTTACAGCAGAGTTTGTGTCCATAGACAACACTTGTGTACTAAGATGTTACAGCAGAGTTGTGTCCATAGACAACACTTGTGTACTAAGATGTTACAGCAGAGTTGTGTCCATAGACAACACTTGTGTACTAAGATGTTACAGCAGAGTTGTTTGTGTCCATAGACAACACTTGTGTACTAAGATGTTACAGCAGAGTTGTGTCCATAGACAACACTTGTGTACTAAGATGTTACAGCAGAGTTGTGTCCATAGACAACACTTGTGTACTAAGATGTTACAGCAGAGTTGTGTCCATAGACAACACTTGTGTACTAAGATGTTACAGCAGAGTTGTGTGTCCATAGACAACACTTGTGTACTAAGATGTTACAGCAGTATTGTGTCCATAGACAACACTTGTGTACTAAGATTTTACAGCAGAGTTGTGTCCATAGACAACACTTGTGTACTAAGATGTTACAGCAGAGTTGTGTCCATAGACAACACTTGTGTACTAAGATGTTACAGCAGAGTTTGTGTCCATAGACAACACTTGTGTACTAAGATGTTACAGCAGAATTGTGTCCATAGACAACACTTGTGTACTAAGATGTTACAGCAGAGTTGTTTGTGTCCATAGACAACACTTGTGTACTAAGATGTTACAGCAGAGTTGTGTCCATAGACAACACTTGTGTACTAAGATGTTACAGCAGAGTTGTTTGTGTCCATAGACAACACTTGTGTACTAAGATGTTACAGCAGAGTTTGTGTCCATAGACAACACTTGTGTACTAAGATGTTACAGCAGAGTTGTTGTGTCCATAGACAACACTTGTGTACTAAGAGTTACAGCAGAGTTGTGTCCATAGACAACACTTGTGTACTAAGATTACAGCAGAATTGTGTCCATAGACAACACTTGTGTACTAAGATGTTACAGCAGAGTTGTGTCCATAGACAACACTTGTGTACTAAGATGTTACAGCAGAGTTGTTTGTGTCCATAGACAACACTTGTGTACTAAGATGTTACAGCAGAGTTGTGTCCATAGACAACACTTGTGTACTAAGATGTTACAGCAGAGTTTGTCCAGACAACACTTGTTTTAAAGAGTTGTGTCCAGACAACACTTGTGTACTAAGATGTTACAGCAGTTGTTTGTGTCCATAGACAACACTTGTGTACTAAGATGTTACAGCAGAGTTGTGTCCATAGACAACACTTGTGTACTAAGATGTTACAGCAGAGTTGTGTCCATAGACAACACTTGTGTACTAAGATGTTACAGCAGAGTTGTTTGTGTCCATAGACAACACTTGTGTACTAAGATGTTACAGCAGAGTTGTGTCCATAGACAACACTTGTGTACTAAGATGTTACAGCAGAGTTGTGTCCATAGACAACACTTGTGTACTAAGATGTTACAGCAGAGTTGTGTCCATAGACAACACTTGTGTACTAAGATGTTACAGCAGAGTTGTTTGTGTCCATAGACAACACTTGTGTACTAAGATGTTACAGCAGTTGTGTCCATAGACAACACTTGTGTACTAAGATGTTACAGCAGAGTTGTGTCCATAGACAACACTTGTGTACTAAGATGTTACAGCAGAGTTGTTTGTGTCCATAGACAACACTTGTGTACTAAGATGTTACAGCAGAGTTGTGTCCATAGACAACACTTGTGTACTAAGATGTTACAGCAGAATGGTTGTCCATAGACAACACTTGTGTACTAAGATGTTACAGCAGAGTTGTGTCCATAGACAACACTTGTGTACTAAGATGTTACAGCAGTTGTTTGTGTCCATAGACAAACACTTGTGTACTAAGATGTTACAGCAGAGTTGTGTCCATAGACAACACTTGTGTACTAAGATGTTACAGCAGAGTGTTGTGTCCATAGACAACACTTGTGTACTAAGATGTTACAGCAGAGTTGTGTCCATAGACAACACTTGTGTACTAAGATGTTACAGCAGAGTTGTTTGTGTCCATAGACAACACTTGTGTACTAAGATGTTACAGCAGAGTTGTGTCCATAGACAACACTTGTGTACTAAGATGTTACAGCAGAGTTGTGTCCATAGACAACACTTGTGTACTAAGATGTTACAGCAGAGTTGTGTCCATAGACAACACTTGTGTACTAAGATGTTACAGCAGAGTTGTTTGTGTCCATAGACAACACTTGTGTACTAAGATGTTACAGCAGAGTTGTTTGTGTCCATAGACAACACTTGTGTACTAAGATGTTACAGCAGAGTTGTTTGTGTCCATAGACAACACTTGTGTACTAAGATGTTACAGTAGAGTTGTGTCCATAGACAACACTTGTGTACTAAGATGTTACAGCAGGGTTGTGTCCATAGACAACACTTGTGTACTAAGATGTTACAGCAGAGTGTTGTGTCCATAGACAACACTTGTGTACTAAGATGTTACAGCAGAGTGTGTCCATAGACAACACTTGTGTACTAAGATGTTACAGCAGAGTTGTGTCCATAGACAACACTTGTGTACTAAGATGTTACAGCAGAGTTTGTTGTCCATAGACAACACTTGTGTACTAAGATGTTACAGCAGAGTTGTGTGTCCATAGACAACACTTGTGTACTAAGATGTTACAGCAGAGTTGTTTGTGTCCATAGACAACACTTGTGTACTAAGATGTTACAGCAGAGTTGTGTCCATAGACAACACTTGTGTACTAAGATGTTACAGCAGAGTTGTGTCCATAGACAACACTTGTGTACTAAGATGTTACAGCAGAGTTGTGTCCATAGACAACACTTGTGTACTAAGATGTTACAGCAGAGTTGTTGTGTCCATAGACAACACTTGTGTACTAAGATGTTACAGCAGAGTTTTTGTGTCCATAGACAACACTGTGTACTAAGATGTTACAGCAGAGTTGTTTGTGTCCATAGACAACACTTGTGTACTAAGATGTTACAGCAGAGTTGTGTCCATAGACAACACTTGTGTACTAAGATGTTACAGCAGGTTGTTTGTGTCCATAGACAACACTTGTGTACTAAGATGTTACAGCAGAGTTGTTTGTGTCCATAGACAACACTTGTGTACTAAGATGTTACAGCAGAGTTGTTGTGTCCATAGACAACACTTGTGTACTAAGATGTTACAGCAGAGTTGTGTCCATAGACAACACTTGTGTACTAAGATGTTACAGCAGGGTTTGTGTCCATAGACAACACTTGTGTACTAAGATGTTACAGCAGAGTTGTGTCCATAGACAACACTTGTGTACTAAGATGTTACAGCAGAGTTGTTGTGTCCATAGACAACACTTGTGTACTAAGATGTTACAGCAGAGTTGTTTGTGTCCATAGACAACACTTGTGTACTAAGATGTTACAGCAGAGTTGTTTGTGTCCATAGACAACACTTGTGTACTAAGATGTTACAGCAGAATGTGTCCATAGACAACACTTGTGTACTAAGATGTTACAGCAGAGTTGTGTCCATAGACAACACTTGTGTACTAAGATGTTACAGCAGAGTTGTTTGTGTCCATAGACAACACTTGTGTACTAAGATGTTACAGCAGAGTTGTGTCCATAGACAACACTTGTGTACTAAGATGTTACAGCAGAGTTGTGTCCATAGACAACACTTGTGTACTAAGATGTTACAGCAGAGTGTTGTGTCCATAGACAACACTTGTGTACTAAGATGTTACAGCAGAGTTGTGTCCATAGACAACACTTGTGTACTAAGATGTTACAGCAGAGTTGTGTCCATAGACAACACTTGTGTACTAAGATGTTACAGCAGAGTTGTGTCCATAGACAACACTTGTGTACTAAGATGTTACAGCAGAGTTGTTGTGTCCATAGACAACACTTGTGTACTAAGATGTTACAGCAGTTGTGTCCATAGACAACACTTGTGTACTAAGATGTTACAGCAGAGTTGTGTCCATAGACAACACTTGTGTACTAAGATGTTACAGCAGAGTTGTTTGTGTCCATAGACAACACTTGTGTACTAAGATGTTACAGCAGAGTTGTGTCCATAGACAACACTTGTGTACTAAGATGTTACAGCAGAATTGTGTCCATAGACAACACTTGTGTACTAAGATGTTACAGCAGAATTGTGTCCATAGACAACACTTGTGTACTAAGATGTTACAGCAGAGTGTTTGTGTCCATAGACAACACTTGTGTACTAAGATGTTACAGCAGGAGTGTGTCCATAGACAACACTTGTGTACTAAGATGTTACAGCAGAGTTTTGTGTCCATAGACAACACTTGTGTACTAAGATGTTACAGCAGAGTTGTGTCCATAGACAACACTTGTGTACTAAGATGTTACAGCAGAGTTGTTTGTGTCCATAGACAACACTTGTGTACTAAGATGTTACAGCAGAGTTGTGTCCATAGACAACACTTGTGTACTAAGATGTTACAGCAGAATTGTGTCCATAGACAACACTTGTGTACTAAGATGTTACAGCAGAGTTGTGTCCATAGACAACACTTGTGTACTAAGATGTTACAGCAGGGTTGTTTGTGTCCATAGACAACACTTGTGTACTAAGATGTTACAGCAGAGTTGTTTGTGTCCATAGACAACACTTGTGTACTAAGATGTTACAGCAGAGTTGTTGTGTCCATAGACAACACTTGTGTACTAAGATGTTACAGTAGAGTTGTGTCCATAGACAACACTTGTGTACTAAGATGTTACAGCAGGGTTGTGTCCATAGACAACACTTGTGTACTAAGATGTTACAGCAGAGTTGTGTCCATAGACAACACTTGTGTACTAAGATGTTACAGCAGAGTTGTTTGTGTCCATAGACAACACTTGTGTACTAAGATGTTACAGTAGAGTTGTTTGTGTCCATAGACAACACTTGTGTACTAAGATGTTACAGTAGAGTTGTTTGTGTCCATAGACAACACTTGTGTACTAAGATGTTACAGTAGAGTTGTGTGTCCATAGACAACACTTGTGTACTAAGATGTTACAGCAGAGTTGTGTCCATAGACAACACTTGTGTACTAAGATGTTACAGCAGAGTTGTGTCCATAGACAACACTTGTGTACTAAGATGTTACAGCAGAGTTGTTTGTGTCCATAGACAACACTTGTGTACTAAGATGTTACAGCAGAATTGTGTCCATAGACAACACTTGTGTACTAAGATGTTACAGCAGAGTTGTTTGTGTCCATAGACAACACTTGTGTACTAAGATGTTACAGCAGAGTGTTTGTGTCCATAGACAACACTTGTGTACTAAGATGTTACAGCAGAGTTGTTTGTGTCCATAGACAACACTTGTGTACTAAGATGTTACAGCAGAGTTGTGTCCATAGACAACACTTGTGTACTAAGATGTTACAGTAGAGTTGTGTCCATAGACAACACTTGTGTACTAAGATGTTACAGCAGAGTTGTGTCCATAGACAACACTTGTGTACTAAGATGTTACAGCAGAGTTGTTTGTGTCCATAGACAACACTTGTGTACTAAGATGTTACAGTAGAGTTGTGTCCATAGACAACACTTGTGTACTAAGATGTTACAGTAGAGTGTGTCCATAGACAACACTTGTGTACTAAGATGTTACAGCAGAGTTGTGTCCATAGACAACACTTGTGTACTAAGATGTTACAGCAGAGTTGTTTGTGTCCATAGACAACACTTGTGTACTAAGATGTTACAGCAGAGTTGTGTCCATAGACAACACTTGTGTACTAAGATGTTACAGCAGAGTTGTGTCCATAGACAACACTTGTGTACTAAGATGTTACAGCAGAGTTGTTTGTGTCCATAGACAACACTTGTGTACTAAGATGTTACAGCAGAGTTGTGTCCATAGACAACACTTGTGTACTAAGATGTTACAGCAGAGTTGTGTCCATAGACAACACTTGTGTACTAAGATGTTACAGCAGAGTTGTTGTGTCCATAGACAACACTTGTGTACTAAGATGTTACAGCAGAGTTTGTGTCCATAGACAACACTTGTGTACTAAGATTACAGCAGAGTTGTTGTGTCCATAGACAACACTTGTGTACTAAGATGTTACAGCAGAGTTGTGTCCATAGACAACACTTGTGTACTAAGATGTTACAGCAGAGTTGTTTGTGTCCATAGACAACACTTGTGTACTAAGATGTTACAGCAGAGTTGTGTCCATAGACAACACTTGTGTACTAAGATGTTACAGCAGAGTTGTTGTGTGTCCATAGACAACACTTGTGTACTAAGATGTTACAGCAGAGTTGTGTCCATAGACAACACTTGTGTACTAAGATGTTACAGCAGAGTTGTTGTGTCCATAGACAACACTTGTGTACTAAGATGTTACAGCAGAGTTGTGTCCATAGACAACACTTGTGTACTAAGATGTTACAGCAGAGTTGTGTCCATAGACAACACTTGTGTACTAAGATGTTACAGCAGAGTTGTTGTGTCCATAGACAACACTTGTGTACTAAGATGTTACAGCAGAGTTGTGTCCATAGACAACACTTGTGTACTAAGATGTTACAGCAGAGTTGTGTCCATAGACAACACTTGTGTACTAAGATGTTACAGCAGAGTTGTTTGTGTCCATAGACAACACTTGTGTACTAAGATGTTACAGCAGAGTTGTGTCCATAGACAACACTTGTGTACTAAGATGTTACAGCAGAGTTGTGTCCATAGACAACACTTGTGTACTAAGATGTTACAGCAGAGTTGTGTCCATAGACAACACTTGTGTACTAAGATGTTACAGCAGAGTTGTTTGTGTCCATAGACAACACTTGTGTACTAAGATGTTACAGCAGTTATTGTGTCCATAGACAACACTTGTGTACTAAGATGTTACAGCAGAGTTGTGTCCATAGACAACACTTGTGTACTAAGATGTTACAGCAGAATTGTGTCCATAGACAACACTTGTGTACTAAGATGTTACAGCAGAGTTGTGTCCATAGACAACACTTGTGTACTAAGATGTTACAGCAGAGTTGTTTGTGTCCATAGACAACACTTGTGTACTAAGATGTTACAGCAGAGTTGTGTCCATAGACAACACTTGTGTACTAAGATGTTACAGCAGAGTTGTTTGTGTCCATAGACAACACTTGTGTACTAAGATGTTACAGCAGAGTTTGTGTCCATAGACAACACTTGTGTACTAAGATGTTACAGCAGGGTGTTTGTGTCCATAGACAACACTTGTGTACTAAGATGTTACAGCAGAGTTGTTTGTGTCCATAGACAACACTTGTGTACTAAGATGTTACAGCAGAGTTGTTGTGTCCATAGACAACACTTGTGTACTAAGATGTTACAGTAGAGTTGTGTCCATAGACAACACTTGTGTACTAAGATGTTACAGCAGAGTTGTGTCCATAGACAACACTTGTGTACTAAGATGTTACAGCAGAGTTGTGTCCATAGACAACACTTGTGTACTAAGATGTTACAGCAGAGTTGTTTGTGTCCATAGACAACACTTGTGTACTAAGATGTTACAGCAGAGTTGTTTGTGTCCATAGACAACACTTGTGTACTAAGATGTTACAGCAGAGTTGTTTGTGTCCATAGACAACACTTGTGTACTAAGATGTTACAGCAGAGTTGTGTCCATAGACAACACTTGTGTACTAAGATGTTACAGCAGAATTGTGTCCATAGACAACACTTGTGTACTAAGATGTTACAGCAGAGTTGTTTGTGTCCATAGACAACACTTGTGTACTAAGATGTTACAGCAGAGTTGTGTCCATAGACAACACTTGTGTACTAAGATGTTACAGCAGAGTTGTGTCCATAGACAACACTTGTGTACTAAGATGTTACAGCAGAGTTGTTTGTGTCCATAGACAACACTTGTGTACTAAGATGTTACAGCAGAGTTGTGTCCATAGACAACACTTGTGTACTAAGATGTTACAGCAGAGTTGTGTCCATAGACAACACTTGAGTACTAAGATGTTACAGCAGAGTTGTGTCCATAGACAACACTTGTGTACTAAGATGTTACAGCAGAGTTGTTGTGTGTCCATAGACAACACTTGTGTACTAAGATGTTACAGCAGTATTGTGTCCATAGACAACACTTGTGTACTAAGATGTTACAGCAGAGTTGTGTCCATAGACAACACTTGTGTACTAAGATGTTACAGCAGAGTTGTTTGTGTCCATAGACAACACTTGTGTACTAAGATGTTACAGCAGATTTGTGTCCATAGACAACACTTGTGTACTAAGATGTTACAGCAGAATTGTGTCCATAGACAACACTTGTGTACTAAGATGTTACAGCAGAGTTGTGTCCATAGACAACACTTGTGTACTAAGATGTTACAGCAGAGTGTTTGTGTCCATAGACAACACTTGTGTACTAAGATGTTACAGCAGAGTTGTGTCCATAGACAACACTTGTGTACTAAGATGTTACAGCAGAGTTGTTTGTGTCCATAGACAACACTTGTGTACTAAGATGTTACAGCAGAGTTGTGTCCATAGACAACACTTGTGTACTAAGATGTTACAGCAGAGTTGTTTGTGTCCATAGACAACACTTGTGTACTAAGATGTTACAGCAGAGTTGTGTCCATAGACAACACTTGTGTACTAAGATGTTACAGCAGAATTGTGTCCATAGACAACACTTGTGTACTAAGATGTTACAGCAGAGTTGTGTCCATAGACAACACTTGTGTACTAAGATGTTACAGCAGGGTTGTTTGTGTCCATAGACAACACTTGTGTACTAAGATGTTACAGCAGAGTTTTGTGTCCATAGACAACACTTGTGTACTAAGATGTTACAGCAGAGTTGTTTGTGTCCATAGACAACACTTGTGTACTAAGATGTTACAGCAGAGTTGTGTCCATAGACAACACTTGTGTACTAAGATGTTACAGCAGGGTTGTGTCCATAGACAACACTTGTGTACTAAGATGTTACAGCAGAGTTGTGTCCATAGACAACACTTGTGTACTAAGATGTTACAGCAGAGTTGTTTGTGTCCATAGACAACACTTGTGTACTAAGATGTTACAGTAGAGTTGTTTGTGTCCATAGACAACACTTGTGTACTAAGATGTTACAGTAGAGTTGTTGTGTCCATAGACAACACTTGTGTACTAAGATGTTACAGTGAGAGTTTGTGTCCATAGACAACACTTGTGTACTAAGATGTTACAGCAGAGTTGTGTCCATAGACAACACTTGTGTACTAAGATGTTACAGCAGAGTTGTGTCCATAGACAACACTTGTGTACTAAGATGTTACAGCAGAGTTGTTTGTGTCCATAGACAACACTTGTGTACTAAGATGTTACAGTAGAGAGTGTTTGTGTCCATAGACAACACTTGTGTACTAAGATGTTACAGCAGAGTTGTTGTGTCCATAGACAACACTTGTGTACTAAGATGTTACAGCAGAGTTGTGTCCATAGACAACACTTGTGTACTAAGATGTTACAGCAGAGTTGTTGTGTCCATAGACAACACTTGTGTACTAAGATGTTACAGCAGAATTGTGTCCATAGACAACACTTGTGTACTAAGATGTTACAGTAGAGTTGTTGTGTCCATAGACAACACTTGTGTACTAAGATGTTACAGCAGAGTTGTTTGTGTCCATAGACAACACTTGTGTACTAAGATGTTACAGCAGAGTTGTTGTGTCCATAGACAACACTTGTGTACTAAGATGTTACAGCAGAGTTGTGTCCATAGACAACACTTGTGTACTAAGATGTTACAGTAGAGTTGTGTCCATAGACAACACTTGTGTACTAAGATGTTACAGCAGAGTTGTGTCCATAGACAACACTTGTGTACTAAGATGTTACAGCAGAGTTGTTGTGTCCATAGACAACACTTGTGTACTAAGATGTTACAGTAGAGTTGTGTCCATAGACAACACTTGTGTACTAAGATGTTACAGCAGAGTTGTGTCCATAGACAACACTTGTGTACTAAGATGTTACAGCAGAATTGTGTCCATAGACAACACTTGTGTACTAAGATGTTACAGCAGAGTTGTTTGTGTCCATAGACAACACTTGTGTACTAAGATGTTACAGCAGAGTTGTGTCCATAGACAACACTTGTGTACTAAGATGTTACAGCAGAGTTGTGTCCATAGACAACACTTGTGTACTAAGATGTTACAGCAGAGTTGTTGTGTCCATAGACAACACTTGTGTACTAAGATGTTACAGCAGAGTTGTTTGTGTCCATAGACAACACTTGTGTACTAAGATGTTACAGCAGAGTTGTTTGTGTCCATAGACAACACTTGTGTACTAAGATGTTACAGCAGAGTTGTTTGTGTCCATAGACAACACTTGTGTACTAAGATGTTACAGCAGAGTTGTGTCCATAGACAACACTTGTGTACTAAGATGTTACAGCAGAGTTGTTTGTGTCCATAGACAACACTTGTGTACTAAGATGTTACAGCAGAGTTGTGTCCATAGACAACACTTGTGTACTAAGATGTTACAGCAGAGTTGTTTGTGTCCATAGACAACACTTGTGTACTAAGATGTTACAGCAGAATTGTGTCCATAGACAACACTTGTGTACTAAGATGTTACAGCAGAGTTGTTTGTGTCCATAGACAACACTTGTGTACTAAGATGTTACAGCAGAGTTGTGTCCATAGACAACACTTGTGTACTAAGATGTTACAGCAGAGTTGTTTGTGTCCATAGACAACACTTGTGTACTAAGATGTTACAGCAGAGTTGTGTCCATAGACAACACTTGTGTACTAAGATGTTACAGCAGAATTGTGTCCATAGACAACACTTGTGTACTAAGATGTTACAGCAGAGTTGTTTGTGTCCATAGACAACACTTGTGTACTAAGATGTTACAGCAGAGTTGTGTCCATAGACAACACTTGTGTACTAAGATGTTACAGCAGAGTTGTGTCCATAGACAACACTTGTGTACTAAGATGTTACAGCAGAGTTGTTTGTGTCCATAGACAACACTTGTGTACTAAGATGTTACAGCAGAGTTGTGTCCATAGACAACACTTGTGTACTAAGATGTTACAGCAGAGTTGTGTCCATAGACAACACTTGTGTACTAAGATGTTACAGCAGAGTTGTGTCCATAGACAACACTTGTGTACTAAGATGTTACAGCAGAGTTGTTTGTGTCCATAGACAACACTTGTGTACTAAGATGTTACAGCAGATTGTGTCCATAGACAACACTTGTGTACTAAGATGTTACAGCAGAGTTGTGTCCATAGACAACACTTGTGTACTAAGATGTTACAGCAGATTGTGTCCATAGACAACACTTGTGTACTAAGATGTTACAGCAGAGTTGTGTCCATAGACAACACTTGTGTACTAAGATGTTACAGCAGAGTTGTTTGTGTCCATAGACAACACTTGTGTACTAAGATGTTACAGCAGAGTTGTTTGTGTCCATAGACAACACTTGTGTACTAAGATGTTACAGCAGAGTTGTTTGTGTCCATAGACAACACTTGTGTACTAAGATGTTACAGCAGAGTTGTGTCCATAGACAACACTTGTGTACTAAGATGTTACAGCAGAGTTGTTTGTGTCCATAGACAACACTTGTGTACTAAGATGTTACAGCAGAGAGTTTGTGTCCATAGACAACACTTGTGTACTAAGATGTTACAGCAGAGTTGTTTGTGTCCATAGACAACACTTGTGTACTAAGATGTTACAGCAGAGTTGTGTCCATAGACAACACTTGTGTACTAAGATGTTACAGCAGGGTTGTGTCCATAGACAACACTTGTGTACTAAGATGTTACAGCAGAGTTGTGTCCATAGACAACACTTGTGTACTAAGATGTTACAGCAGAGTTGTGTCCATAGACAACACTTGTGTACTAAGATGTTACAGCAGAGTGTGTCCATAGACAACACTTGTGTACTAAGATGTTACAGCAGAGTTGTTGTGTCCATAGACAACACTTGTGTACTAAGATGTTACAGCAGAGTTGTGTCCATAGACAACACTTGTGTACTAAGATGTTACAGCAGAGTGTGTCCATAGACAACACTTGTGTACTAAGATGTTACAGCAGAGTTGTGTCCATAGACAACACTTGTGTACTAAGATGTTACAGCAGAGTTGTTGTGTCCATAGACAACACTTGTGTACTAAGATGTTACAGCAGTATTGTGTCCATAGACAACACTTGTGTACTAAGATGTTACAGCAGAGTTGTGTCCATAGACAACACTTGTGTACTAAGATGTTACAGCAGAGTGTTGTGTCCATAGACAACACTTGTGTACTAAGATGTTACAGCAGAGTTGTGTCCATAGACAACACTTGTGTACTAAGATGTTACAGCAGAGTTGTGTCCATAGACAACACTTGTGTACTAAGATGTTACAGCAGAGTTGTGTCCATAGACAACACTTGTGTACTAAGATGTTACAGCAGAGTTGTTTGTGTCCATAGACAACACTTGTGTACTAAGATGTTACAGCAGAGTTGTGTCCATAGACAACACTTGTGTACTAAGATGTTACAGCAGAGTTGTTTGTGTCCATAGACAACACTTGTGTACTAAGATGTTACAGCAGAGTTGTGTCCATAGACAACACTTGTGTACTAAGATGTTACAGCAGAGTTGTTTGTGTCCATAGACAACACTTGTGTACTAAGATGTTACAGCAGAGTTGTGTCCATAGACAACACTTGTGTACTAAGATGTTACAGCAGATTGTGTCCATAGACAACACTTGTGTACTAAGATGTTACAGCAGAGTTGTGTCCATAGACAACACTTGTGTACTAAGATGTTACAGCAGGTTGTTTGTGTCCATAGACAACACTTGTGTACTAAGATGTTACAGCAGAGTTTGTGTCCATAGACAACACTTGTGTACTAAGATGTTACAGCAGAGTTGTTTGTGTCCATAGACAACACTTGTGTACTAAGATGTTACAGCAGAGTTGTGTCCATAGACAACACTTGTGTACTAAGATGTTACAGCAGAGTTGTGTCCATAGACAACACTTGTGTACTAAGATGTTACAGCAGAGTTGTGTCCATAGACAACACTTGTGTACTAAGATGTTACAGCAGAGTTGTTTGTGTCCATAGACAACACTTGTGTACTAAGATGTTACAGCAGAGTTGTTTGTGTCCATAGACAACACTTGTGTACTAAGATGTTACAGCAGAGTTGTTTGTGTCCATAGACAACACTTGTGTACTAAGATGTTACAGTAGAGTTTGTGTCCATAGACAACACTTGTGTACTAAGATGTTACAGCAGAGTTGTGTCCATAGACAACACTTGTGTACTAAGATGTTACAGTAGAGTTGTGTCCATAGACAACACTTGTGTACTAAGATGTTACAGCAGAGTTGTTTGTGTCCATAGACAACACTTGTGTACTAAGATGTTACAGCAGAGTTGTGTCCATAGACAACACTTGTGTACTAAGATGTTACAGTAGAGTTGTTTGTGTCCATAGACAACACTTGTGTACTAAGATGTTACAGCAGAGTTGTTTGTGTCCATAGACAACACTTGTGTACTAAGATGTTACAGCAGAGTTGTTTGTGTCCATAGACAACACTTGTGTACTAAGATGTTACAGCAGAGTTGTGTCCATAGACAACACTTGTGTACTAAGATGTTACAGCAGAGTTGTGTCCATAGACAACACTTGTGTACTAAGATGTTACAGCAGAGTTGTGTCCATAGACAACACTTGTGTACTAAGATGTTACAGCAGAGTTGTTTGTGTCCATAGACAACACTTGTGTACTAAGATGTTACAGCAGAGTTGTGTCCATAGACAACACTTGTGTACTAAGATGTTACAGTAGAGTTGTGTCCATAGACAACACTTGTGTACTAAGATGTTACAGCAGAGTTGTGTCCATAGACAACACTTGTGTACTAAGATGTTACAGCAGAGTTGTTTGTGTCCATAGACAACACTTGTGTACTAAGATGTTACAGCAGAGTTGTGTCCATAGACAACACTTGTGTACTAAGATGTTACAGCAGAGTTGTGTCCATAGACAACACTTGTGTACTAAGATGTTACAGCAGAGTTGTTTGTGTCCATAGACAACACTTGTGTACTAAGATGTTACAGCAGAGTTGTTGTGTCCATAGACAACACTTGTGTACTAAGATGTTACAGCAGAGTTGTTTGTGTCCATAGACAACACTTGTGTACTAAGATGTTACAGCAGAGTTGTTTGTGTCCATAGACAACACTTGTGTACTAAGATGTTACAGCAGAGTTGTGTCCATAGACAACACTTGTGTACTAAGATGTTACAGCAGAGTTGTTTGTGTCCATAGACAACACTTGTGTACTAAGATGTTACAGCAGAGTTGTGTCCATAGACAACACTTGTGTACTAAGATGTTACAGCAGAGTTGTTTGTGTCCATAGACAACACTTGTGTACTAAGATGTTACAGCAGAATTGTGTCCATAGACAACACTTGTGTACTAAGATGTTACAGCAGAGTTGTTTGTGTCCATAGACAACACTTGTGTACTAAGATGTTACAGCAGAGTTGTGTCCATAGACAACACTTGTGTACTAAGATGTTACAGCAGAGTTGTTGTGTCCATAGACAACACTTGTGTACTAAGATGTTACAGCAGAGTTGTGTCCATAGACAACACTTGTGTACTAAGATGTTACAGCAGAGTTGTGTCCATAGACAACACTTGTGTACTAAGATGTTACAGCAGAGTTGTTTGTGTCCATAGACAACACTTGTGTACTAAGATGTTACAGCAGAGTTGTGTCCATAGACAACACTTGTGTACTAAGATGTTACAGCAGAGTTGTGTCCATAGACAACACTTGTGTACTAAGATGTTACAGCAGAGTTGTTTGTGTCCATAGACAACACTTGTGTACTAAGATGTTACAGCAGAGTTGTGTCCATAGACAACACTTGTGTACTAAGATGTTACAGTAGAGTTGTGTCCATAGACAACACTTGTGTACTAAGATGTTACAGCAGAGTTGTGTCCATAGACAACACTTGTGTACTAAGATGTTACAGCAGAGTTGTTTGTGTCCATAGACAACACTTGTGTACTAAGATGTTACAGCAGAGTTGTGTCCATAGACAACACTTGTGTACTAAGATGTTACAGCAGAGTTGTGTCCATAGACAACACTTGTGTACTAAGATGTTACAGCAGAGTTGTTTGTGTCCATAGACAACACTTGTGTACTAAGATGTTACAGCAGAGTTGTGTCCATAGACAACACTTGTGTACTAAGATGTTACAGCAGAGTTGTGTCCATAGACAACACTTGTGTACTAAGATGTTACAGCAGAATTGTGTCCATAGACAACACTTGTGTACTAAGATGTTACAGCAGAGTTGTTTGTGTCCATAGACAACACTTGTGTACTAAGATGTTACAGCAGAGTTGTGTCCATAGACAACACTTGTGTACTAAGATGTTACAGCAGAGTTGTTTGTGTCCATAGACAACACTTGTGTACTAAGATGTTACAGCAGAGTTGTGTCCATAGACAACACTTGTGTACTAAGATGTTACAGCAGAGTTGTTTGTGTCCATAGACAACACTTGTGTACTAAGATGTTACAGCAGAGTTGTGTCCATAGACAACACTTGTGTACTAAGATGTTACAGCAGAATTGTGTCCATAGACAACACTTGTGTACTAAGATGTTACAGCAGAGTTGTGTCCATAGACAACACTTGTGTACTAAGATGTTACAGCAGAGTTGTTTGTGTCCATAGACAACACTTGTGTACTAAGATGTTACAGCAGAGTTGTTTGTGTCCATAGACAACACTTGTGTACTAAGATGTTACAGCAGAGTTGTTTGTGTCCATAGACAACACTTGTGTTCTAAGATGTTACAGTAGAGTTGTGTCCATAGACAACACTTGTGTACTAAGATGTTACAGCAGGTTGTGTCCATAGACAACACTTGTGTACTAAGATGTTACAGCAGAGTTGTTTGTGTCCATAGACAACACTTGTGTACTAAGATGTTACAGCAGTTTGTGTCCATAGACAACACTTGTGTACTAAGATGTTACAGCAGAGTTGTGTCCATAGACAACACTTGTGTACTAAGATGTTACAGCAGAGTTGTGTCCATAGACAACACTTGTGTACTAAGATGTTACAGCAGAGTTGTGTCCATAGACAACACTTGTGTACTAAGATGTTACAGCAGAGTTGTTTGTGTCCATAGACAACACTTGTGTACTAAGATGTTACAGCAGAGTTGTGTCCATAGACAACACTTGTGTACTAAGATGTTACAGCAGAGTTGTGTCCATAGACAACACTTGTGTACTAAGATGTTACAGCAGAGTTGTGTCCATAGACAACACTTGTGTACTAAGATGTTACAGCAGAGTTGTTTTGTCCATAGACAACACTTGTGTACTAAGATGTTACAGCAGAGTTGTTTGTGTCCATAGACAACACTTGTGTACTAAGATGTTACAGCAGAGTTGTTTGTGTCCATAGACAACACTTGTGTACTAAGATGTTACAGCAGAGTTGTGTCCATAGACAACACTTGTGTACTAAGATGTTACAGCAGAGTTGTTTGTGTCCATAGACAACACTTGTGTACTAAGATGTTACAGCAGAGTTGTTTGTGTCCATAGACAACACTTGTGTACTAAGATGTTACAGCAGAGTTGTTTGTGTCCATAGACAACACTTGTGTACTAAGATGTTACAGCAGAGTTGTGTCCATAGACAACACTTGTGTACTAAGATGTTACAGCAGGGTTGTGTCCATAGACAACACTTGTGTACTAAGATGTTACAGCAGAGTTGTGTCCATAGACAACACTTGTGTACTAAGATGTTACAGCAGAGTTGTTTGTGTCCATAGACAACACTTGTGTACTAAGATGTTACAGTAGAGTTGTTGTGTCCATAGACAACACTTGTGTACTAAGATGTTACAGCAGAGTTGTTTGTGTCCATAGACAACACTTGTGTACTAAGATGTTACAGCAGAATTGTGTCCATAGACAACACTTGTGTACTAAGATGTTACAGCAGAGTTGTGTCCATAGACAACACTTGTGTACTAAGATGTTACAGCAGAGTTGTTTGTGTCCATAGACAACACTTGTGTACTAAGATGTTACAGCAGAGTTGTGTCCATAGACAACACTTGTGTACTAAGATGTTACAGCAGAGTTGTGTCCATAGACAACACTTGTGTACTAAGATGTTACAGCAGAGTTGTTTGTGTCCATAGACAACACTTGTGTACTAAGATGTTACAGCAGAGTTGTGTCCATAGACAACACTTGTGTACTAAGATGTTACAGCAGAGTTGTGTCCATAGACAACACTTGTGTACTAAGATGTTACAGCAGATTTGTGTCCATAGACAACACTTGTGTACTAAGATGTTACAGCAGAGTTGTTTGTGTCCATAGACAACACTTGTGTACTAAGATGTTACAGCAGATTGTGTCCATAGACAACACTTGTGTACTAAGATGTTACAGCAGAGTTGTGTCCATAGACAACACTTGTGTACTAAGATGTTACAGCAGAGTTGTGTCCATAGACAACACTTGTGTACTAAGATGTTACAGCAGAGTTGTGTCCATAGACAACACTTGTGTACTAAGATGTTACAGCAGAGTTGTTTGTGTCCATAGACAACACTTGTGTACTAAGATGTTACAGCAGAGTTGTGTCCATAGACAACACTTGTGTACTAAGATGTTACAGCAGAGTTGTTTGTGTCCATAGACAACACTTGTGTACTAAGATGTTACAGCAGAGTTGTGTCCATAGACAACACTTGTGTACTAAGATGTTACAGCAGAGTTGTTTGTGTCCATAGACAACACTTGTGTACTAAGATGTTACAGCAGAGTTGTGTCCATAGACAACACTTGTGTACTAAGATGTTACAGCAGAATTGTGTCCATAGACAACACTTGTGTACTAAGATGTTACAGCAGAGTTGTGTCCATAGACAACACTTGTGTACTAAGATGTTACAGCAGGTTGTTTGTGTCCATAGACAACACTTGTGTACTAAGATGTTACAGCAGAGTTGTTTGTGTCCATAGACAACACTTGTGTACTAAGATGTTACAGCAGAGTTGTTTGTGTCCATAGACAACACTTGTGTACTAAGATGTTACAGTAGAGTTGTGTCCATAGACAACACTTGTGTACTAAGATGTTACAGCAGGGTTGTGTCCATAGACAACACTTGTGTACTAAGATGTTACAGCAGAGTTGTGTCCATAGACAACACTTGTGTACTAAGATGTTACAGCAGAGTTGTTTGTGTCCATAGACAACACTTGTGTACTAAGATGTTACAGTAGAGTTGTTTGTGTCCATAGACAACACTTGTGTACTAAGATGTTACAGTAGAGTTGTTTGTGTCCATAGACAACACTTGTGTACTAAGATGTTACAGTAGAGTTGTTTGTGTCCATAGACAACACTTGTGTACTAAGATGTTACAGCAGAGTTGTGTCCATAGACAACACTTGTGTACTAAGATGTTACAGCAGAGTTGTGTCCATAGACAACACTTGTGTACTAAGATGTTACAGTAGAGTTGTTTGTGTCCATAGACAACACTTGTGTACTAAGATGTTACAGCAGAGTTGTGTCCATAGACAACACTTGTGTACTAAGATGTTACAGTAGAGTTGTTTGTGTCCATAGACAACACTTGTGTACTAAGATGTTACAGCAGAGTTGTTTGTGTCCATAGACAACACTTGTGTACTAAGATGTTACAGCAGAGTTGTTTGTGTCCATAGACAACACTTGTGTACTAAGATGTTACAGCAGAGTTGTGTCCATAGACAACACTTGTGTACTAAGATGTTACAGTAGAGTTGTGTCCATAGACAACACTTGTGTACTAAGATGTTACAGCAGAGTTGTGTCCATAGACAACACTTGTGTACTAAGATGTTACAGCAGAGTTGTTTGTGTCCATAGACAACACTTGTGTACTAAGATGTTACAGTAGAGTTGTGTCCATAGACAACACTTGTGTACTAAGATGTTACAGTAGAGTTGTGTCCATAGACAACACTTGTGTACTAAGATGTTACAGCAGAGTTGTGTCCATAGACAACACTTGTGTACTAAGATGTTACAGTAGAGTTGTTTGTGTCCATAGACAACACTTGTGTACTAAGATGTTACAGCAGAGTTGTGTCCATAGACAACACTTGTGTACTAAGATGTTACAGCAGAGTTGTGTCCATAGACAACACTTGTGTACTAAGATGTTACAGCAGAGTTGTTTGTGTCCATAGACAACACTTGTGTACTAAGATGTTACAGCAGAGTTGTGTCCATAGACAACACTTGTGTACTAAGATGTTACAGTAGAGTTGTGTCCATAGACAACACTTGTGTACTAAGATGTTACAGCAGAGTGTTTGTGTCCATAGACAACACTTGTGTACTAAGATGTTACAGCAGAGTTGTGTCCATAGACAACACTTGTGTACTAAGATGTTACAGCAGAGTTGTGTCCATAGACAACACTTGTGTACTAAGATGTTACAGCAGAGTTGTTTGTGTCCATAGACAACACTTGTGTACTAAGATGTTACAGCAGAGTTGTTGTGTCCATAGACAACACTTGTGTACTAAGATGTTACAGCAGAGTTGTGTCCATAGACAACACTTGTGTACTAAGATGTTACAGCAGAGTTGTTTGTGTCCATAGACAACACTTGTGTACTAAGATGTTACAGCAGAGTTGTTTGTGTCCATAGACAACACTTGTGTACTAAGATGTTACAGCAGAGTTGTGTCCATAGACAACACTTGTGTACTAAGATGTTACAGCAGAGTTTGTGTCCATAGACAACACTTGTGTACTAAGATGTTACAGCAGAGTTGTGTCCATAGACAACACTTGTGTACTAAGATGTTACAGCAGAGTTGTGTCCATAGACAACACTTGTGTACTAAGATGTTACAGCAGAGTTGTGTCCATAGACAACACTTGTGTACTAAGATGTTACAGCAGGTTGTTTGTGTCCATAGACAACACTTGTGTACTAAGATGTTACAGCAGAGTTGTTTGTGTCCATAGACAACACTTGTGTACTAAGATGTTACAGCAGAGTTGTTTGTGTCCATAGACAACACTTGTGTACTAAGATGTTACAGCAGAGTTGTGTCCATAGACAACACTTGTGTACTAAGATGTTACAGCAGGTTGTGTCCATAGACAACACTTGTGTACTAAGATGTTACAGCAGAGTTGTGTCCATAGACAACACTTGTGTACTAAGATGTTACAGCAGAGTTGTTTGTGTCCATAGACAACACTTGTGTACTAAGATGTTACAGCAGAGTTGTGTCCATAGACAACACTTGTGTACTAAGATGTTACAGCAGAGTTGTGTCCATAGACAACACTTGTGTACTAAGATGTTACAGCAGAGTTGTGTCCATAGACAACACTTGTGTACTAAGATGTTACAGCAGAGTTGTGTCCATAGACAACACTTGTGTACTAAGATGTTACAGCAGAGTTGTGTCCATAGACAACACTTGTGTACTAAGATGTTACAGCAGAGTTGTTTGTGTCCATAGACAACACTTGTGTACTAAGATGTTACAGCAGAGTTGTTTGTGTCCATAGACAACACTTGTGTACTAAGATGTTACAGCAGAGTTGTGTCCATAGACAACACTTGTGTACTAAGATGTTACAGCAGAGTTGTGTCCATAGACAACACTTGTGTACTAAGATGTTACAGCAGAGTTGTTTGTGTCCATAGACAACACTTGTGTACTAAGATGTTACAGCAGAGTTGTGTCCATAGACAACACTTGTGTACTAAGATGTTACAGCAGAGTTGTGTCCATAGACAACACTTGTGTACTAAGATGTTACAGCAGAGTTGTGTCCATAGACAACACTTGTGTACTAAGATGTTACAGCAGAGTTGTTTGTGTCCATAGACAACACTTGTGTACTAAGATGTTACAGCAGAGTTTGTGTCCATAGACAACACTTGTGTACTAAGATGTTACAGCAGAGTTGTTTGTGTCCATAGACAACACTTGTGTACTAAGATGTTACAGCAGAGTTGTTTGTGTCCATAGACAACACTTGTGTACTAAGATGTTACAGCAGAGTTGTGTCCATAGACAACACTTGTGTACTAAGATGTTACAGCAGAGTTGTTTGTGTCCATAGACAACACTTGTGTACTAAGATGTTACAGCAGAGTTGTGTCCATAGACAACACTTGTGTACTAAGATGTTACAGCAGAGTTGTGTCCATAGACAACACTTGTGTACTAAGATGTTACAGCAGAGTTGTGTCCATAGACAACACTTGTGTACTAAGATGTTACAGCAGAGTTGTTTGTGTCCATAGACAACACTTGTGTACTAAGATGTTACAGCAGAGTTGTGTCCATAGACAACACTTGTGTACTAAGATGTTACAGCAGAGTTGTTTGTGTCCATAGACAACACTTGTGTACTAAGATGTTACAGCAGAGTTGTTTGTGTCCATAGACAACACTTGTGTACTAAGATGTTACAGCAGAGTTGTTTGTGTCCATAGACAACACTTGTGTACTAAGATGTTACAGCAGAGTTGTGTCCATAGACAACACTTGTGTACTAAGATGTTACAGCAGAGTTGTGTCCATAGACAACACTTGTGTACTAAGATGTTACAGCAGAGTTGTTTGTGTCCATAGACAACACTTGTGTACTAAGATGTTACAGCAGAGTTGTGTCCATAGACAACACTTGTGTACTAAGATGTTACAGCAGAGTTGTGTCCATAGACAACACTTGTGTACTAAGATGTTACAGCAGAGTTGTTTGTGTCCATAGACAACACTTGTGTACTAAGATGTTACAGCAGTTTGTGTCCATAGACAACACTTGTGTACTAAGATGTTACAGCAGAGTTGTGTCCATAGACAACACTTGTGTACTAAGATGTTACAGCAGAGTTGTTTGTGTCCATAGACAACACTTGTGTACTAAGATGTTACAGCAGAGTTGTGTCCATAGACAACACTTGTGTACTAAGATGTTACAGCAGAGTTGTGTCCATAGACAACACTTGTGTACTAAGATGTTACAGCAGAGTTGTGTCCATAGACAACACTTGTGTACTAAGATGTTACAGCAGAGTTGTTTGTGTCCATAGACAACACTTGTGTACTAAGATGTTACAGCAGAGTTGTGTCCATAGACAACACTTGTGTACTAAGATGTTACAGCAGAGTTGTTTGTGTCCATAGACAACACTTGTGTACTAAGATGTTACAGCAGAGTTGTTGTGTCCATAGACAACACTTGTGTACTAAGATGTTACAGCAGAGTTGTGTCCATAGACAACACTTGTGTACTAAGATGTTACAGCAGAGTTGTTTGTGTCCATAGACAACACTTGTGTACTAAGATGTTACAGCAGAGTTGTGTCCATAGACAACACTTGTGTACTAAGATGTTACAGCAGAGTTGTGTCCATAGACAACACTTGTGTACTAAGATGTTACAGCAGAGTTGTGTCCATAGACAACACTTGTGTACTAAGATGTTACAGCAGAGTTGTTTGTGTCCATAGACAACACTTGTGTACTAAGATGTTACAGCAGAGTTGTTTGTGTCCATAGACAACACTTGTGTACTAAGATGTTACAGCAGAGTTGTTTGTGTCCATAGACAACACTTGTGTACTAAGATGTTACAGCAGAGTTGTTTGTGTCCATAGACAACACTTGTGTACTAAGATGTTACAGCAGAGTTGTGTCCATAGACAACACTTGTGTACTAAGATGTTACAGCAGAGTTGTGTCCATAGACAACACTTGTGTACTAAGATGTTACAGCAGAGTTGTGTCCATAGACAACACTTGTGTACTAAGATGTTACAGCAGAGTTGTTTGTGTCCATAGACAACACTTGTGTACTAAGATGTTACAGCAGAGTTGTGTCCATAGACAACACTTGTGTACTAAGATGTTACAGCAGAGTTGTGTCCATAGACAACACTTGTGTACTAAGATGTTACAGCAGAGTTGTGTCCATAGACAACACTTGTGTACTAAGATGTTACAGCAGAGTTGTGTCC
Source organism: Megaustenia siamemsis (assembly GCA_032433765.1). NCBI lineage: Eukaryota > Metazoa > Mollusca > Gastropoda > Stylommatophora > Ariophantidae > Megaustenia > Megaustenia siamemsis. The sequence goes on along the minus strand of JAVIAB010000117.1, from coordinate 6,263,216 downwards.
ATAGACAACACTTGTGTACTAAGATGTTACAGCAGAGTTGTGTCCATAGACAACACTTGTGTACTAAGATGTTACAGCAGAGTTGTTTGTGTCCATAGACAACACTTGTGTACTAAGATGTTACAGCAGAGTTGTTTGTGTCCATAGACAACACTTGTGTACTAAGATGTTACAGCAGAGTTGTGTCCATAGACAACACTTGTGTACTAAGATGTTACAGCAGAGTTGTGTCCATAGACAACACTTGTGTACTAAGATGTTACAGCAGAGTTGTTTGTGTCCATAGACAACACTTGTGTACTAAGATGTTACAGCAGAGTTGTGTCCATAGACAACACTTGTGTACTAAGATGTTACAGCAGAGTTGTGTCCATAGACAACACTTGTGTACTAAGATGTTACAGCAGAGTTGTGTCCATAGACAACACTTGTGTACTAAGATGTTACAGCAGAGTTGTGTCCATAGACAACACTTGTGTACTAAGATGTTACAGCAGAGTTGTGTCCATAGACAACACTTGTGTACTAAGATGTTACAGCAGAGTTGTTTGTGTCCATAGACAACACTTGTGTACTAAGATGTTACAGCAGAGTTGTGTCCATAGACAACACTTGTGTACTAAGATGTTACAGCAGAGTTGTGTCCATAGACAACACTTGTGTACTAAGATGTTACAGCAGAGTTGTTTGTGTCCATAGACAACACTTGTGTACTAAGATGTTACAGCAGAGTTGTGTCCATAGACAACACTTGTGTACTAAGATGTTACAGCAGAGTTGTGTCCATAGACAACACTTGTGTACTAAGATGTTACAGCAGAGTTGTGTCCATAGACAACACTTGTGTACTAAGATGTTACAGCAGAGTTGTTTGTGTCCATAGACAACACTTGTGTACTAAGATGTTACAGCAGAGTTGTGTCCATAGACAACACTTGTGTACTAAGATGTTACAGCAGAGTTGTTTGTGTCCATAGACAACACTTGTGTACTAAGATGTTACAGCAGAGTTGTTTGTGTCCATAGACAACACTTGTGTACTAAGATGTTACAGCAGAGTTGTGTCCATAGACAACACTTGTGTACTAAGATGTTACAGCAGAGTTGTTTGTGTCCATAGACAACACTTGTGTACTAAGATGTTACAGCAGAGTTGTGTCCATAGACAACACTTGTGTACTAAGATGTTACAGCAGAGTTGTGTCCATAGACAACACTTGTGTACTAAGATGTTACAGCAGAGTTGTGTCCATAGACAACACTTGTGTACTAAGATGTTACAGCAGAGTTGTTTGTGTCCATAGACAACACTTGTGTACTAAGATGTTACAGCAGAGTTGTGTCCATAGACAACACTTGTGTACTAAGATGTTACAGCAGAGTTGTGTCCATAGACAACACTTGTGTACTAAGATGTTACAGCAGAGTTGTTTGTGTCCATAGACAACACTTGTGTACTAAGATGTTACAGCAGAGTTGTGTCCATAGACAACACTTGTGTACTAAGATGTTACAGCAGAGTTGTGTCCATAGACAACACTTGTGTACTAAGATGTTACAGCAGAGTTGTTTGTGTCCATAGACAACACTTGTGTACTAAGATGTTACAGCAGATTGTGTCCATAGACAACACTTGTGTACTAAGATGTTACAGCAGAGTTGTGTCCATAGACAACACTTGTGTACTAAGATGTTACAGCAGAGTTGTGTCCATAGACAACACTTGTGTACTAAGATGTTACAGCAGAGTTGTTTGTGTCCATAGACAACACTTGTGTACTAAGATGTTACAGCAGAGTTGTGTCCATAGACAACACTTGTGTACTAAGATGTTACAGCAGAGTTGTGTCCATAGACAACACTTGTGTACTAAGATGTTACAGCAGAGTTGTGTCCATAGACAACACTTGTGTACTAAGATGTTACAGCAGAGTTGTTTGTGTCCATAGACAACACTTGTGTACTAAGATGTTACAGCAGAGTTGTGTCCATAGACAACACTTGTGTACTAAGATGTTACAGCAGAGTTGTGTCCATAGACAACACTTGTGTACTAAGATGTTACAGCAGAGTTGTTTGTGTCCATAGACAACACTTGTGTACTAAGATGTTACAGCAGAGTTGTGTCCATAGACAACACTTGTGTACTAAGATGTTACAGCAGAGTTGTGTCCATAGACAACACTTGTGTACTAAGATGTTACAGCAGAGTTGTTTGTGTCCATAGACAACACTTGTGTACTAAGATGTTACAGCAGTATTGTGTCCATAGACAACACTTGTGTACTAAGATGTTACAGCAGAGTTGTGTCCATAGACAACACTTGTGTACTAAGATGTTACAGCAGAGTTGTTTGTGTCCATAGACAACACTTGTGTACTAAGATGTTACAGCAGAGTTGTGTCCATAGACAACACTTGTGTACTAAGATGTTACAGCAGAGTTGTGTCCATAGACAACACTTGTGTACTAAGATGTTACAGCAGAGTTGTGTCCATAGACAACACTTGTGTACTAAGATGTTACAGCAGAGTTGTTTGTGTCCATAGACAACACTTGTGTACTAAGATGTTACAGCAGAGTTGTTTGTGTCCATAGACAACACTTGTGTACTAAGATGTTACAGCAGAGTTGTGTCCATAGACAACACTTGTGTACTAAGATGTTACAGCAGAGTTGTGTCCATAGACAACACTTGTGTACTAAGATGTTACAGCAGAGTTGTGTCCATAGACAACACTTGTGTACTAAGATGTTACAGCAGAGTTGTGTCCATAGACAACACTTGTGTACTAAGATGTTACAGCAGAGTTGTTTGTGTCCATAGACAACACTTGTGTACTAAGATGTTACAGCAGAGTTGTGTCCATAGACAACACTTGTGTACTAAGATGTTACAGCAGAGTTGTTTGTGTCCATAGACAACACTTGTGTACTAAGATGTTACAGCAGAGTTGTGTCCATAGACAACACTTGTGTACTAAGATGTTACAGCAGAGTTGTGTCCATAGACAACACTTGTGTACTAAGATGTTACAGCAGAGTTGTGTCCATAGACAACACTTGTGTACTAAGATGTTACAGCAGAGTTGTGTCCATAGACAACACTTGTGTACTAAGATGTTACAGCAGAGTTGTGTCCATAGACAACACTTGTGTACTAAGATGTTACAGCAGAGTTGTTTGTGTCCATAGACAACACTTGTGTACTAAGATGTTACAGCAGAGTTGTGTCCATAGACAACACTTGTGTACTAAGATGTTACAGCAGAGTTGTTTGTGTCCATAGACAACACTTGTGTACTAAGATGTTACAGCAGAGTTGTGTCCATAGACAACACTTGTGTACTAAGATGTTACAGCAGAGTTGTGTCCATAGACAACACTTGTGTACTAAGATGTTACAGCAGAGTTGTTTGTGTCCATAGACAACACTTGTGTACTAAGATGTTACAGCAGAGTTGTGTCCATAGACAACACTTGTGTACTAAGATGTTACAGCAGAGTTGTGTCCATAGACAACACTTGTGTACTAAGATGTTACAGCAGAGTTGTGTCCATAGACAACACTTGTGTACTAAGATGTTACAGCAGAGTTGTTTGTGTCCATAGACAACACTTGTGTACTAAGATGTTACAGCAGAGTTGTGTCCATAGACAACACTTGTGTACTAAGATGTTACAGCAGAGTTGTTTGTGTCCATAGACAACACTTGTGTACTAAGATGTTACAGCAGAGTTGTTTGTGTCCATAGACAACACTTGTGTACTAAGATGTTACAGCAGAGTTGTGTCCATAGACAACACTTGTGTACTAAGATGTTACAGCAGAGTTGTTTGTGTCCATAGACAACACTTGTGTACTAAGATGTTACAGCAGAGTTGTGTCCATAGACAACACTTGTGTACTAAGATGTTACAGCAGAGTTGTGTCCATAGACAACACTTGTGTACTAAGATGTTACAGCAGAATTGTGTCCATAGACAACACTTGTGTACTAAGATGTTACAGTAGAGTTGTTTGTGTCCATAGACAACACTTGTGTACTAAGATGTTACAGCAGAGTTGTGTCCATAGACAACACTTGTGTACTAAGATGTTACAGCAGAGTTGTGTCCATAGACAACACTTGTGTACTAAGATGTTACAGCAGAGTTGTTTGTGTCCATAGACAACACTTGTGTACTAAGATGTTACAGCAGAGTTGTGTCCATAGACAACACTTGTGTACTAAGATGTTACAGCAGAGTTGTGTCCATAGACAACACTTGTGTACTAAGATGTTACAGCAGAGTTGTTTGTGTCCATAGACAACACTTGTGTACTAAGATGTTACAGCAGATTGTGTCCATAGACAACACTTGTGTACTAAGATGTTACAGTAGAGTTGTGTCCATAGACAACACTTGTGTACTAAGATGTTACAGCAGAGTTGTGTCCATAGACAACACTTGTGTACTAAGATGTTACAGCAGAGTTGTTTGTGTCCATAGACAACACTTGTGTACTAAGATGTTACAGTAGAGTTGTGTCCATAGACAACACTTGTGTACTAAGATGTTACAGCAGAGTTGTGTCCATAGACAACACTTGTGTACTAAGATGTTACAGCAGAGTTGTGTCCATAGACAACACTTGTGTACTAAGATGTTACAGCAGAGTTGTTTGTGTCCATAGACAACACTTGTGTACTAAGATGTTACAGCAGAGTTGTGTCCATAGACAACACTTGTGTACTAAGATGTTACAGCAGAGTTGTGTCCATAGACAACACTTGTGTACTAAGATGTTACAGCAGAGTTGTTTGTGTCCATAGACAACACTTGTGTACTAAGATGTTACAGCAGAGTTGTGTCCATAGACAACACTTGTGTACTAAGATGTTACAGCAGAGTTGTGTCCATAGACAACACTTGTGTACTAAGATGTTACAGCAGAGTTGTTTGTGTCCATAGACAACACTTGTGTACTAAGATGTTACAGCAGATTGTGTCCATAGACAACACTTGTGTACTAAGATGTTACAGCAGAGTTGTGTCCATAGACAACACTTGTGTACTAAGATGTTACAGCAGAGTTGTTTGTGTCCATAGACAACACTTGTGTACTAAGATGTTACAGCAGAGTTGTGTCCATAGACAACACTTGTGTACTAAGATGTTACAGCAGAATTGTGTCCATAGACAACACTTGTGTACTAAGATGTTACAGCAGAGTTGTGTCCATAGACAACACTTGTGTACTAAGATGTTACAGCAGAGTTGTTTGTGTCCATAGACAACACTTGTGTACTAAGATGTTACAGCAGAGTTGTTTGTGTCCATAGACAACACTTGTGTACTAAGATGTTACAGCAGAGTTGTGTCCATAGACAACACTTGTGTACTAAGATGTTACAGCAGAGTTGTTTGTGTCCATAGACAACACTTGTGTACTAAGATGTTACAGCAGAGTTGTGTCCATAGACAACACTTGTGTACTAAGATGTTACAGTAGAGTTGTTTGTGTCCATAGACAACACTTGTGTACTAAGATGTTACAGCAGAGTTGTTTGTGTCCATAGACAACACTTGTGTACTAAGATGTTACAGTAGAGTTGTTTGTGTCCATAGACAACACTTGTGTACTAAGATGTTACAGCAGAGTTGTGTCCATAGACAACACTTGTGTACTAAGATGTTACAGCAGAGTTGTGTCCATAGACAACACTTGTGTACTAAGATGTTACAGCAGAGTTGTTTGTGTCCATAGACAACACTTGTGTACTAAGATGTTACAGCAGAGTTGTGTCCATAGACAACACTTGTGTACTAAGATGTTACAGTAGAGTTGTGTCCATAGACAACACTTGTGTACTAAGATGTTACAGCAGAGTTGTGTCCATAGACAACACTTGTGTACTAAGATGTTACAGCAGAGTTGTTTGTGTCCATAGACAACACTTGTGTACTAAGATGTTACAGCAGAGTTGTGTCCATAGACAACACTTGTGTACTAAGATGTTACAGCAGAGTTGTGTCCATAGACAACACTTGTGTACTAAGATGTTACAGCAGAGTTGTTTGTGTCCATAGACAACACTTGTGTACTAAGATGTTACAGCAGAGTTGTGTCCATAGACAACACTTGTGTACTAAGATGTTACAGCAGAGTTGTGTCCATAGACAACACTTGTGTACTAAGATGTTACAGCAGAGTTGTTTGTGTCCATAGACAACACTTGTGTACTAAGATGTTACAGCAGTATTGTGTCCATAGACAACACTTGTGTACTAAGATGTTACAGCAGAGTTGTGTCCATAGACAACACTTGTGTACTAAGATGTTACAGCAGAGTTGTTTGTGTCCATAGACAACACTTGTGTACTAAGATGTTACAGCAGAGTTGTGTCCATAGACAACACTTGTGTACTAAGATGTTACAGCAGAGTTGTGTCCATAGACAACACTTGTGTACTAAGATGTTACAGCAGAGTTGTGTCCATAGACAACACTTGTGTACTAAGATGTTACAGCAGAGTTGTTTGTGTCCATAGACAACACTTGTGTACTAAGATGTTACAGCAGAGTTGTGTCCATAGACAACACTTGTGTACTAAGATGTTACAGCAGAGTTGTTGTGTCCATAGACAACACTTGTGTACTAAGATGTTACAGCAGAGTTGTTTGTGTCCATAGACAACACTTGTGTACTAAGATGTTACAGCAGAGTTGTGTCCATAGACAACACTTGTGTACTAAGATGTTACAGCAGAGTTGTTTGTGTCCATAGACAACACTTGTGTACTAAGATGTTACAGCAGAGTTGTGTCCATAGACAACACTTGTGTACTAAGATGTTACAGCAGAGTTGTGTCCATAGACAACACTTGTGTACTAAGATGTTACAGCAGAGTTGTGTCCATAGACAACACTTGTGTACTAAGATGTTACAGCAGAGTTGTTTGTGTCCATAGACAACACTTGTGTACTAAGATGTTACAGCAGAGTTGTTTGTGTCCATAGACAACACTTGTGTACTAAGATGTTACAGCAGAGTTGTTTGTGTCCATAGACAACACTTGTGTACTAAGATGTTACAGCAGAGTTGTTTGTGTCCATAGACAACACTTGTGTACTAAGATGTTACAGCAGAGTTGTGTCCATAGACAACACTTGTGTACTAAGATGTTACAGCAGGGTTGTGTCCATAGACAACACTTGTGTACTAAGATGTTACAGCAGAGTTGTGTCCATAGACAACACTTGTGTACTAAGATGTTACAGCAGAGTTGTTTGTGTCCATAGACAACACTTGTGTACTAAGATGTTACAGCAGAGTTGTGTCCATAGACAACACTTGTGTACTAAGATGTTACAGCAGAGTTGTGTCCATAGACAACACTTGTGTACTAAGATGTTACAGCAGAGTTGTGTCCATAGACAACACTTGTGTACTAAGATGTTACAGCAGAGTTGTGTCCATAGACAACACTTGTGTACTAAGATGTTACAGCAGAGTTGTGTCCATAGACAACACTTGTGTACTAAGATGTTACAGCAGAATTGTGTCCATAGACAACACTTGTGTACTAAGATGTTACAGCAGAGTTGTTTGTGTCCATAGACAACACTTGTGTACTAAGATGTTACAGCAGAGTTGTTTGTGTCCATAGACAACACTTGTGTACTAAGATGTTACAGCAGAGTTGTGTCCATAGACAACACTTGTGTACTAAGATGTTACAGCAGAGTTGTGTCCATAGACAACACTTGTGTACTAAGATGTTACAGCAGAGTTGTGTCCATAGACAACACTTGTGTACTAAGATGTTACAGCAGAGTTGTGTCCATAGACAACACTTGTGTACTAAGATGTTACAGCAGAGTTGTGTCCATAGACAACACTTGTGTACTAAGATGTTACAGCAGAGTTGTTTGTGTCCATAGACAACACTTGTGTACTAAGATGTTACAGCAGAATTGTGTCCATAGACAACACTTGTGTACTAAGATGTTACAGCAGAGTTGTTTGTGTCCATAGACAACACTTGTGTACTAAGATGTTACAGCAGAGTTGTGTCCATAGACAACACTTGTGTACTAAGATGTTACAGCAGAGTTGTGTCCATAGACAACACTTGTGTACTAAGATGTTACAGCAGAGTTGTTTGTGTCCATAGACAACACTTGTGTACTAAGATGTTACAGCAGAGTTGTGTCCATAGACAACACTTGTGTACTAAGATGTTACAGTAGAGTTGTGTCCATAGACAACACTTGTGTACTAAGATGTTACAGCAGAGTTGTGTCCATAGACAACACTTGTGTACTAAGATGTTACAGCAGAGTTGTTTGTGTCCATAGACAACACTTGTGTACTAAGATGTTACAGCAGAGTTGTGTCCATAGACAACACTTGTGTACTAAGATGTTACAGCAGAGTTGTTTGTGTCCATAGACAACACTTGTGTACTAAGATGTTACAGCAGAGTTGTGTCCATAGACAACACTTGTGTACTAAGATGTTACAGCAGAGTTGTGTCCATAGACAACACTTGTGTACTAAGATGTTACAGCAGAGTTGTTTGTGTCCATAGACAACACTTGTGTACTAAGATGTTACAGCAGAGTTGTGTCCATAGACAACACTTGTGTACTAAGATGTTACAGCAGAGTTGTGTCCATAGACAACACTTGTGTACTAAGATGTTACAGCAGAGTTGTGTCCATAGACAACACTTGTGTACTAAGATGTTACAGCAGAGTTGTTTGTGTCCATAGACAACACTTGTGTACTAAGATGTTACAGCAGAGTTGTGTCCATAGACAACACTTGTGTACTAAGATGTTACAGCAGAGTTGTTTGTGTCCATAGACAACACTTGTGTACTAAGATGTTACAGCAGAGTTGTTTGTGTCCATAGACAACACTTGTGTACTAAGATGTTACAGCAGAGTTGTGTCCATAGACAACACTTGTGTACTAAGATGTTACAGCAGAGTTGTTTGTGTCCATAGACAACACTTGTGTACTAAGATGTTACAGCAGAGTTGTGTCCATAGACAACACTTGTGTACTAAGATGTTACAGCAGAGTTGTGTCCATAGACAACACTTGTGTACTAAGATGTTACAGCAGAGTTGTGTCCATAGACAACACTTGTGTACTAAGATGTTACAGCAGAGTTGTTTGTGTCCATAGACAACACTTGTGTACTAAGATGTTACAGCAGAGTTGTGTCCATAGACAACACTTGTGTACTAAGATGTTACAGCAGAGTTGTGTCCATAGACAACACTTGTGTACTAAGATGTTACAGCAGAGTTGTTTGTGTCCATAGACAACACTTGTGTACTAAGATGTTACAGCAGAGTTGTGTCCATAGACAACACTTGTGTACTAAGATGTTACAGCAGAGTTGTGTCCATAGACAACACTTGTGTACTAAGATGTTACAGCAGAGTTGTTTGTGTCCATAGACAACACTTGTGTACTAAGATGTTACAGCAGTATTGTGTCCATAGACAACACTTGTGTACTAAGATGTTACAGCAGAGTTGTGTCCATAGACAACACTTGTGTACTAAGATGTTACAGCAGAGTTGTTTGTGTCCATAGACAACACTTGTGTACTAAGATGTTACAGCAGAGTTGTGTCCATAGACAACACTTGTGTACTAAGATGTTACAGCAGAGTTGTGTCCATAGACAACACTTGTGTACTAAGATGTTACAGCAGAATTGTGTCCATAGACAACACTTGTGTACTAAGATGTTACAGCAGAGTTGTTTGTGTCCATAGACAACACTTGTGTACTAAGATGTTACAGCAGAGTTGTGTCCATAGACAACACTTGTGTACTAAGATGTTACAGCAGAGTTGTTTGTGTCCATAGACAACACTTGTGTACTAAGATGTTACAGCAGAGTTGTTTGTGTCCATAGACAACACTTGTGTACTAAGATGTTACAGCAGAGTTGTGTCCATAGACAACACTTGTGTACTAAGATGTTACAGCAGAGTTGTTTGTGTCCATAGACAACACTTGTGTACTAAGATGTTACAGCAGAGTTGTGTCCATAGACAACACTTGTGTACTAAGATGTTACAGCAGAATTGTGTCCATAGACAACACTTGTGTACTAAGATGTTACAGCAGAGTTGTGTCCATAGACAACACTTGTGTACTAAGATGTTACAGCAGGGTTGTTTGTGTCCATAGACAACACTTGTGTACTAAGATGTTACAGCAGAGTTGTTTGTGTCCATAGACAACACTTGTGTACTAAGATGTTACAGCAGAGTTGTTTGTGTCCATAGACAACACTTGTGTACTAAGATGTTACAGCAGAGTTGTTTGTGTCCATAGACAACACTTGTGTACTAAGATGTTACAGCAGAGTTGTGTCCATAGACAACACTTGTGTACTAAGATGTTACAGCAGAGTTGTGTCCATAGACAACACTTGTGTACTAAGATGTTACAGCAGAGTTGTGTCCATAGACAACACTTGTGTACTAAGATGTTACAGCAGAGTTGTTTGTGTCCATAGACAACACTTGTGTACTAAGATGTTACAGCAGAGTTGTGTCCATAGACAACACTTGTGTACTAAGATGTTACAGCAGAGTTGTGTCCATAGACAACACTTGTGTACTAAGATGTTACAGCAGAGTTGTGTCCATAGACAACACTTGTGTACTAAGATGTTACAGCAGAGTTGTGTCCATAGACAACACTTGTGTACTAAGATGTTACAGCAGAATTGTGTCCATAGACAACACTTGTGTACTAAGATGTTACAGCAGAGTTGTGTCCATAGACAACACTTGTGTACTAAGATGTTACAGCAGAGTTGTTTGTGTCCATAGACAACACTTGTGTACTAAGATGTTACAGCAGAGTTGTTTGTGTCCATAGACAACACTTGTGTACTAAGATGTTACAGCAGAGTTGTGTCCATAGACAACACTTGTGTACTAAGATGTTACAGCAGAGTTGTGTCCATAGACAACACTTGTGTACTAAGATGTTACAGCAGAGTTGTGTCCATAGACAACACTTGTGTACTAAGATGTTACAGCAGAATTGTGTCCATAGACAACACTTGTGTACTAAGATGTTACAGCAGAGTTGTTTGTGTCCATAGACAACACTTGTGTACTAAGATGTTACAGCAGAATTGTGTCCATAGACAACACTTGTGTACTAAGATGTTACAGCAGAGTTGTTTGTGTCCATAGACAACACTTGTGTACTAAGATGTTACAGCAGAGTTGTGTCCATAGACAACACTTGTGTACTAAGATGTTACAGCAGAGTTGTGTCCATAGACAACACTTGTGTACTAAGATGTTACAGCAGAGTTGTTGTGTCCATAGACAACACTTGTGTACTAAGATGTTACAGCAGAGTTGTGTCCATAGACAACACTTGTGTACTAAGATGTTACAGCAGAGTTGTGTCCATAGACAACACTTGTGTACTAAGATGTTACAGCAGAGTTGTGTCCATAGACAACACTTGTGTACTAAGATGTTACAGCAGAGTTGTTTGTGTCCATAGACAACACTTGTGTACTAAGATGTTACAGCAGAGTTGTGTCCATAGACAACACTTGTGTACTAAGATGTTACAGCAGAGTTGTTTGTGTCCATAGACAACACTTGTGTACTAAGATGTTACAGCAGAGTTGTGTCCATAGACAACACTTGTGTACTAAGATGTTACAGCAGAGTTGTGTCCATAGACAACACTTGTGTACTAAGATGTTACAGCAGAGTTGTTTGTGTCCATAGACAACACTTGTGTACTAAGATGTTACAGCAGAGTTGTGTCCATAGACAACACTTGTGTACTAAGATGTTACAGTAGAGTTGTGTCCATAGACATCACTTGTGTACTAAGATGTTACAGCAGAGTTGTGTCCATAGACAACACTTGTGTACTAAGATGTTACAGCGGAGTTGTTTGTGTCCATAGACAACACTTGTGTACTAAGATGTTGCAGCAGAGTTGTGTCCATAGACAACACTTGTGTACTAAGATGTTACAGCAGAGTTGTTTGTGTCCATAGACAACACTTGTGTACTAAGATGTTACAGCAGAGTTGTTTGTGTCCATAGACAACACTTGTGTACTAAGATGTTACAGCAGAGTTGTGTCCATAGACAACACTTGTGTACTAAGATGTTACAGCAGAGTTGTTTGTGTCCATAGACAACACTTGTGTACTAAGATGTTACAGCAGAATTGTGTCCATAGACAACACTTGTGTACTAAGATGTTACAGTAGAGTTGTTTGTGTCCATAGACAACACTTGTGTACTAAGATGTTACAGCAGAGTTGTGTCCATAGACAACACTTGTGTACTAAGATGTTACAGCAGAGTTGTTTGTGTCCATAGACAACACTTGTGTACTAAGATGTTACAGCAGAATTGTGTCCATAGACAACACTTGAGTACTAAGATGTTACAGCAGAGTTGTGTCCATAGACAACACTTGTGTACTAAGATGTTACAGCAGAGTTGTTTGTGTCCATAGACAACACTTGTGTACTAAGATGTTACAGCAGAGTTGTGTCCATAGACAACACTTGTGTACTAAGATGTTACAGCAGAATTGTGTCCATAGACAACACTTGTGTACTAAGATGTTACAGCAGAGTTGTGTCCATAGACAACACTTGTGTACTAAGATGTTACAGCAGAATTGTGTCCATAGACAACACTTGTGTACTAAGATGTTACAGCAGAGTTGTGTCCATAGACAACACTTGTGTACTAAGATGTTACAGCAGAATTGTGTCCATAGACAACACTTGTGTACTAAGATGTTGCAGAGTTGTTTGTGTCCATAGACAACACTTGTGTACTAAGATGTTACAGCAGAGTTGTTTGTGTCCATAGACAACACTTGTGTACTAAGATGTTACAGCAGAGTTGTGTGTCCATAGACAACACTTGTGTACTAAGATGTTACAGCAGAGTTGTGTCCATAGACAACACTTGTGTACTAAGATGTTACAGCAGAGTTGTTTGTGTCCATAGACAACACTTGTGTACTAAGATGTTACAGCAGAGTTGTTTGTGTCCATAGACAACACTTGTGTACTAAGATGTTACAGTAGAGTTGTTTGTGTCCATAGACAACACTTGTGTACTAAGATGTTACAGCAGAGTTGTTTGTGTCCATAGACAACACTTGTGTACTAAGATGTTACAGCAGAGTTGTTTGTGTCCATAGACAACACTTGTGTACTAAGATGTTACAGCAGAGTTGTGTCCATAGACAACACTTGTGTACTAAGATGTTACAGCAGAGTTGTGTCCATAGACAACACTTGTGTACTAAGATGTTACAGCAGAGTTGTTTGTGTCCATAGACAACACTTGTGTACTAAGATGTTACAGCAGTTGTTGTGTCCATAGACAACACTTGTGTACTAAGATGTTACAGCAGAGTTGTGTCCATAGACAACACTTGTGTACTAAGATGTTACAGCAGAGTTGTTTGTGTCCATAGACAACACTTGTGTACTAAGATGTTACAGCAGAGTTGTGTCCATAGACAACACTTGTGTACTAAGATGTTACAGCAGAATTGTGTCCATAGACAACACTTGTGTACTAAGATGTTACAGCAGAATTGTGTCCATAGACAACACTTGTGTACTAAGATGTTACAGCAGAGTTGTTTGTGTCCATAGACAACACTTGTGTACTAAGATGTTACAGCAGAGTTGTGTCCATAGACAACACTTGTGTACTAAGATGTTACAGCAGAGTTGTGTCCATAGACAACACTTGTGTACTAAGATGTTACAGCAGAGTTGTGTCCATAGACAACACTTGTGTACTAAGATGTTACAGCAGAGTTGTGTCCATAGACAACACTTGTGTACTAAGATGTTACAGCAGAATTGTGTCCATAGACAACACTTGAGTACTAAGATGTTACAGCAGAATTGTGTCCATAGACAACACTTGTGTACTAAGATGTTACAGCAGAGTTGTTTGTGTCCATAGACAACACTTGTGTACTAAGATATTACAGCAGAGTTGTTTGTGTCCATAGACAACACTTGTGTACTAAGATGTTACAGCAGAGTTGTGTCCATAGACAACACTTGTGTACTAAGATGTTACAGCAGAGTTGTGTCCATAGACAACACTTGTGTACTAAGATGTTACAGCAGAGTTGTGTCCATAGACAACACTTGTGTACTAAGATGTTACAGCAGAGTTGTTTGTGTCCATAGACAACACTTGTGTACTAAGATGTTACAGCAGAGTTGTTTGTGTCCATAGACAACACTTGTATACTAAGATATTACAGCAGAGACAGGCTAGCCCATCGAGTGCCCCATGCTGTGCTGTGGGGGAGAAGTGTATGGCTCCTTTATATTGGCCCTATGTGTCTATTACACAAAGTGCTTCTCACTAAATCATGGAGTCATTATTCTTTCACATGGTGAGAACGTTAATAAGTTTAACTTTACAATTCATTTGCTTCACTTGTTTTTACCCATTTTTGATATGTGTACTTTAAATATGTGAAATGCTGTTATTGACTTTTGATCCATTTCCAGAAACAAACGTGGCAATGATGATAGCAAGGGAGCGCACGGTCAACCGCCACAAAAGGTTGCAAAAAACTCCAAAAATTCCAGTTCTTTGAGTTCAGAGGAAAAACCTATGGTTGCTAATAAGCCAGCACAAAGTGTGTCCCAGACAAATAGGTCAAACAAGGCAGATTCCTCTGACAGTGATTCAGAATCATCGAGCTCCGAGGAAGAGAACAAAAAAAAAATATCTCCCAAGCCAAAGACAGCAGTGGTGAAGGCCCAGCAGGCAAATAAAGCTGTCTCTAGTTCCAGCAGTGATTCAGACTCTGATGACGCGAAGACCAAAAAGAAACCTGCCACAACACCAACTGCCACACCCAAAACTAAAGTTGCAACAAAGAAAGATGAGTCATCAGATAGTGACTCTGATTCAGACTCTGATGACGCAAAAACAAAAAAGAAACCTGCCGCAACACCAACTACTGCCACACCCAAAACTAAAGTTGCAACAAAGAAAGATGAGTCATCAGATAGTGACTCTGATTCAGACTCTGATGACGCAAAACAAAAAAGAAACCTGCCGCAACACCAACTACTGCCACACCCAAAACAAAAGTTGCAACAAAGAAAGATGAGTCATCAGATAGTGACTCTGATTCAGACTCTGATGACGCGAAGACCAAAAAGAAACCTGCCGCAACACCAACTACTGCCACACCCAAAACAAAAGTTGCAACAAAGAAAGATGAGTCATCAGATAGTGACTCTGATTCAGACTCTGATGACGCGAAGACCAAAAAGAAACCTGCCACAACACCAACAACTGCCACACCCAAAACTAAAGTTGCAACAAAGAAAGATGAGTCATCAGATAGTGACTCTGATTCAGACTCTGATGACGCAAAAACAAAAAAGAAACCTGCCACAACACCAATAGCTGCCACACCCAAAACCACAACAAAAGTTGCAACAAAGAAAGATGAGTCATCAGATAGTGACTCTGATTCAGACTCTGATGACGCAAAAACAAAAAAGAAACCTGCCACAACACCAACAGCTGTGACACCCAAAACTACAACAAAAGTTGCAACAAAGAAAGATGAGTCATCAGATAGTGACTCTGATTCAGACTCTGATGACGCAAAAACAAAAAGAAACCTGCCACAACACCAACAGCTGTGACACCCAAAACTACAACAAAAGTTGCAACAAAGAAAGATGAGTCATCAGATAGTGACTCTGATTCAGACTCTGATGACGCAAAAACAAAAAAGAAACCTGCCACAACACCAACAGCTGTGACACCCAAAACTACAACAAAAGTTGCAACAAAGAAAGATGAGTCATCGGATAGTGACTCTGACGCAAAAACAAAAAAGAAACCTGCCACAACACCAACAGCTGCCACACCCAAAACAAAAGTTGCAACAAAGAAAGATGAGACATCAGATAGTGACTCTGATTCAGACTCTGATGACGCAAAAACAAAAAAGAAACCTGCCACAACACCAATAGCTGCCACACCCAAAACCACAACAAAAGTTGCAACAAAGAAAGATGAGTCATCAGATAGTGACTCTGATTCAGACTCCGATGACGCAAAAACAAAAAAGAAACCTGCCACAACACCAACAGCTGCCGCCACACCCAAAACCACAGCAAAAGTTGCAACAAAGAAAGATGAGTCATCAGATAGTGACTCTGATTCAGACTCTGATGACGCAAAAACAAAAAAGAAACCTGCCACAACACCAACAGCTGTGACACCCAAAACTACAACAAAAGTTGCAACAAAGAAAGATGAGTCATCAGATAGTGACTCTGATTCAGACTCTGATGACGCAAAAACAAAAAAGAAACCTGCCACAACACCAACAGCTGTGACACCCAAAACTACAACAAAAGTTGCAACAAAGAAAGATGAGTCATCAGATAGTGACTCTGATTCAGACTCTGATGACGCAAAAACAAAAAAGAAACCTGCCACAACACCAACAGCTGTGACACCCAAAACTACAACAAAAGTTGCAACAAAGAAAGATGAGTCATCAGATAGTGACTCTGATTCAGACTCTGATGACGCAAAAACAAAAAAGAAACCTGCCACAACACCAACAGCTGTGACACCCAAAACTACAACAAAAGTTGCAACAAAGAAAGATGAGTCATCGGATAGTGACTCTGACGCAAAAACAAAAAAGAAACCTGCCACAACACCAACAGCTGCCACACCCAAAACAAAAGTTGCAACAAAGAAAGATGAGTCATCAGATAGTGACTCTGATTCAGACTCTGATGACGCAAAAACAAAAAAGAAACCTGCCACAACACCAACAGCTGTGACACCCAAAACTACAACAAAAGTTGCAACAAAGAAAGATGAGTCATCAGATAGTGACTCTGATTCAGACTCTGATGACGCAAAAACAAAAAAGAAACCTGCCACAACACCAACAGCTGCCACACCCAAAACAAAAGTTGCAACAAAGAAAGATGAGTCATCAGATAGTGACTCCGATGACATGAAGACAAAAAAGAAACCTGCCACAACACCAACTGCTGCCACACCCAAAACAAAAGTTGCAACAAAGAAAGATGAGTCATCAGATAGTGACTCTGATTCAGACTCTGATGACGCAAAAACAAAAAAGAAACCTGCCACAACACCAACAGCTGTGACACCCAAAACAAAAGTTGCAACAAAGAAAGATGAGTCATCAGATAGTGACTCTGATTCAGACTCTGATGACGCGAAGACAAAAAAGAAACCTGCCACAACACCAAAAACTGCCACACCCAAAACAAAAGTTGCAACAAAGAAAGATGAGTCATCAGATAGTGACTCTGATTCAGACTCTGATGCAAAAACAAAAAAGAAATCTGCCACAACACACAACTGTGACACCCAAAACTACAACAAAAGTTGCAACAAAGAAAGATGCGTCATCAGATAGTGACTCTGATTCAGACTCTGATGACGCAAAAACAAAAAAGAAATCTGCCACAACACCAACAACTGTGACACCCAAAACTACAACAAAAGTTGCAACAAAGAAAGATGCGTCATCAGATAGTGACTCTGATTCAGACTCTGATGACGCAAAAACAAAAAAGAAACCTGCCGCAACACCAACTACTGCCACACCCAAAACAAAAGTTGCAACAAAGAAAGATGAGTCATCAGACAGTGATTCTGATGACACTGAAACAAAAAAGAAATCAAACGGAGTAGCCACACCCAGTCATCTTTCCAACTCTAAACCCACACATTCGTCCACCCCTGCCAGCGGGACCATTCCCAAATCCAAGAAAAGAACTCATTCAGTCTCATCTAGCTCATCAGATTCTGAGGACGACAAAGCTTCTCCCAAAATAATAGCAAATGTGTCTGGCATAACATATGGCGACGTGTCATCCACGACACAAAACAGTCCACAGTTGAATGGAACAGGCACCCCCAAGCTTAATGGCAAGGTAAATATAATTGTTATGTTTACTACTTGAAACTGTCTTCACTGACACATGAACAGTCCACTCCCTACACAGGGAAGTGCTTATTTGTCGCGTCAAGTCTTTGTCATCTTTAACCCTATATTACAACACATTCATCAAATTAACATGTTCAAAATACTTGGAATTCAACTGTTTATGAATCAGCAAATGCAATCAAGGTAACAACCTCCCCCAACATACCGCCCTAACTATTACTTTTGGTGACCCCTGAGATTTGTTTCCTTTGAAGTTGGATTAAAGATATTGTAAGGACACGACTGTTTCTTTTAAAAGAAAATATTTGTGACATTTATCAAGAAATTCTTGTTTCTCCCCGTATGATGGGGGAAATTTGTTATCGAGATATCAACCTTTGTAACACAGGATAGGCAGCGAATGATGCTAAGTGGAAGACGAACATGACTGACTGACTGACTAACAGACATGACTGGACTGACTGATGGCTGAGTGACGGACATGACTGACTGCTGACTGACGAATATGACTAACTAACTGACGGACATGACTAACTAACTGACGGACATGACTAACTGACTGACGGCTGACTGACTGACGAACATGACTGACTGACGGCTCACGTATGAATAGATATGTAACGCCTTCAGTAACCACAGCTCCATATGGTTTAATTTCGGGCCAAAAATTGAACATAATCCCAGGAATAATTACCACATCCAATTTTCTGTGTCTCTCCTAGTGTAAACTCACAATGGTTGTAGTAAAAGTTCAAAGAAAATACTATTTACGGGACTCCAAATCTAACATTTAGAGTTCATAATTTTTTGTTCGATGATGTCATGAAAATGTGGCTTGCTGAAAGATATAGCAAATCCAGGGTCTAACATCAGCATCCTCTAGTTAAACTTATCACATTTGGTGATCACTGTCATGGGCATGCCATGGTTCCTAAGTGTGATCCCTGGCATTGAGATGGGAAGGTACAGGAGGACAACCCTAGTGCGGCTGTGTCAAAGAGCATATCACCCAATCAGCAATGGAGCAGCTAAATCCATCTTAACAAGACAGTGCCACGATCAGTGAAAGTACCCTCCACATTTGGGGGGGGGGGAAGGGAAAATTATAGCAGCTGTTCAAAAGATACCCTGTTTTTATACACCAACAGAGCACTGGCCACAACAGAATGGGAAACTGCGTGTATATTGTGAGAATATGTAGCAAAATATAAGAGAATTGAAACACTTGTCGCTTTATAATAAGAAGGGTAGGAGATACATCGGCCATGTACTGAGAATGGATGAAGAAAGACTTTCCCATCAGGCATTCTGTGGAAACTATCTGGTAAAAAAAAAAACCAAAGGCAAAGAAAATCGCTACGCAGAACAATTAGTGGGGAAAGGTCAACCATGGGACTAAGAAACAGAATTAGCAGCAAATTGTCATTTGTGGAGAACTATGACTCCCACCATGTATGCCTTCAGTGCGAGAAGAAAATGAAAGCGCCACAAAGGCAGTAGAGAATACCAGCTGTGCAGGTTTGTGTAGTAAGCAATATGGGGGGCTCTACTTAGTCTATATGGTACAGAAGGTGAATTATCAATGTCCTGTATGGTCATCATCTAGCTGGAACAGTTCATTGTCTGGTGACTCTGGTTGTTATAGGTTTCTGGCACTTGGTTTGGCATTACCAATTCTATCAGGCTTAGTAATCAACTTCTTGTACTGGCACGTCTTGGTCAGCTTTGTGTCTCTTGCTGCTATCAAGGTTTGAGCTGTTTTATCCTCTTGACTTATATTCTCATCATTGTTAATGTTTACCAAAATAGTCCATTATTACACATAGCACAGGTCATGAGTAATGGACTAGTCTCCGGGAAGCAATCAGGTCATCATAAGTGACCCAGTGTATTGGCATGGGGTATGTAATACTTGATCTCCTGCTGTCTGAGCCACAAAGCCACAGAAAAAAAACACCCGCTACTGAGTAGATTGTTACATCATACCCTCAGCTTGTGACAGCTGAAACTAGACTGCAGCAAACTTCTGTGATCAAGTGTCTCCATCATGATGGTGATGCCTCTGATTTCTTCCAGATCTTTATAAATACTTGACATGACCCACCCATTCTGTGCTGAAACATGCATCTTCTCATCATTTATATGTAATACACTCCTGAACGCTGTCTGATGTTATCTGTTTTATCTTCAGCTGTTTCCACCGTATCTAAATGTTGTTGGATGTTATCTGTTTGATCTTCCACTGATTTCACCTTATCTAAACGTCTGATGTTATTTATTTGATCTTCGGCTGCTTCAGATGTTATCTGTTTGATCTTCTGCTTCTTCCACCTTATCAGGAAGCACTAGTTTTACAAATTTCTGTGTGGGCGTACAAAGTTTCACTTTTTTGTTCTAAATTCATTTTGGGAGAAGCATCGTGGTCATAATGGAAAAACATAGTCTAGGCATTGCCCTGTCTGCTTGCATGTTTCCTTGTGATGGCAAAAGCTGAACATTGCCCTGCCAGTTTCTTCAAAGTGACCCAAGTCATGTTTACATTTTGCTAGTCTTCCATGTTTTATTTATTCTTGTAGTTATACAGGCTATTTGATTAGCCATACACAACTTCAAGACATGTTGTTCTTGTAATGTGCAACAAAGATCTCATTTGCTTGTACTTGACAAATGCAACAAATATATTTCTTTCCTCCCAGAAAACTCCAAATGAGCCATTTCGGCGTGTCAAGTCAGAGAACATATATGTAGACCCACGATTTCAGAACAACTCTTTTGAAGCCAAGGTGAGACACTTTCGTTCTTAGATTATCTGTGTCCATTTTTGCCACAACACATTGTCATTTTCTTGGTGTTTGACAGATGTCAGAATTTCATTATCAATATTTACTTTAGATATAGAATCAGGTCTATTACATCATATTTTTTCATTATTTACTTTAGATATCAGGTCTACTACATATTTTTTCATTATCATTTACTTTAGCTATCATGTCTATTAAATCATATTTTTTCATTATCAATATTTATCTTTAGGGGGATGGGTGGTTTGGAGGAGGTAAAATGTCAGCATCAAGACAAGAAGATCCAGGGTTTGATTCTCAGCACAGGAGGTGGACAATATAGTAAATAAATAATACATTTAAAAAAATCAAATTCACGACTGTACCCTCCCGTGGTATCTGGATAGGGAAAGCCGATGTCTCGGAAAATGACCTACATTTAATGCATGCTAAAGAGGCCCTGGCAGTTAGAAAGTGAAAAGTGTAGTGCTAAAAAATGGCAGCGGCTCGGGGCATAATTAATATGAAAAAATCTACCCAAAAATATTAAAACGCAACAATAAAAATGTGAAAGTACCTTTGAATTACCAGCCCTTGAGTTACACTTGTATGTGTGTGTGTAGTCTCATTAGTTAAACAGTAATCTCCTTTCTTGTTATAATTTACTTGACAGTTGTTTCCCCTTTTTATTGTTTTCAGAGCGGATCTAAAGGTTCCTGGGGCGAGAAGGCTAGCAATGACCTGATTGTGACCCGTGGCAAGAGTTTTAAGCATGAAAAGACAAAGAAGAAACGGGGTAGTTACCGTGGAGGGCAGATTGACACCAGCGTGCACTCTATAAAGTTTGATAGTGATTAGCAACATGTTTGGTTACTGTTGGCATGTCTAGAGAATGTATGTGGCATTGATTAGCAATATATTTGGTTACTGTTGGCATGTCTAGAGAATGTATGTGGCATTGATTAGCAATATATTTGGTTACTGTTGGTCTGTCTAGAGAATGTATGTGGCACTGATTAGCAATATATTTGGTTACTGTTGGTCTGTCTAGAGAATGTATGTGGCATTGATTAGCAATATATTTGGTTACTGTTGGTCTGTCTAGAGAATGTATGTGGCATTGATTAGCAATATATTTGGTTACTGTTGGTCTGTCTAGAGAATGTATGTGGCATTGATTAGCAATATATTAGGTTACTGTTGGTCTGTCTAGAGAATGTATGTGGCATTGATTAGCAATATATTTGGTTACTGTTGGTCTGTCTAGAGAATGTATGTGGCATTGATTAGCAATATATTTGGTTACTGTTGGTCTGTCTAAAGAATGTATGTGGCTTTGATTAGCAATATATTTGGTTACTGTTGTCTGTCTAGAGAATGTGTGTGGCATTGATTAGCAATATGTTTGGTTACTGTTGGTCTGTCTAGAGAATGTGTGTGGCATTGATTAGCAATATATTTGGTTACTGTTGGTCTGTCTAGAGAATGTGTGTGGCATTGATTAGCAATATGTTTGGTTACTGTTGGTCTGTCTAGAGAAATGCGTGTGGTATTGATTAGCAATATGTTTGCTTACTGTTGGTCTGTCTAGAGAATGTGTGTGGCATTGATTAGCAATATGTTTGGTTACTGTTGGTCTGTCTAGAGAATGTGTGTGGTATTGATTAGCAATATGTTTGGTTATTGTTGGTCTGTCTAGAGAATGTGTGTGGCATTGATTAGCAATATGTTTGGTTACTGTTGGTATGTCTAGAGAATGTGTGTGGCATTGATTAGCAATATGTTTGGTTATTGTTGATCTGTCTAGAGAATGTGAGTGAGTGGCATTGATTAGCAATATGTTTGGTTATTGTTGGTCTGTCTAGAGAATGTGTGTGGCATTGATTAGCAATATGTTTGGTTACTGTTGGTCTGTCTAGAGAATGTGTGTGGCATTGATTAGCAATATGTTTGGTTACTGTTGGTCTGTCTAGAGAATGTGTGTGGCATTGATTGCTTACTGTTGGTTTTGTTTGAACTGAGCTTAAATTCCTGGATTGTTTGTTGAAATGTTACATGTTATATTTCTGTTATAAATTATGTATTTTACTTCTTGTCCAGAAGTGTGATGTTTGCTCATGAGTGGGGTGCTGGTAGGCTTGTTACGTGCAGCTTTGGTGAGGCTCACAGCCACATTCTGTGTCTATGATGGACATCTAGTGGGTCACAGTGAGGCTCACAGCCACAATCTGTGTATTTGATGGTCATCTAGTAGGTCACAGTCAGGTTCACAGCCACAATCTGTGTATTTGATGGTCATCTAGTAGGTCACAGTGAGGCTCACAGCCACAATCTGTGTATTTGATGGACAGCTAGTAGGTCACAGTGAGGCTCACAGCCACAATCTGTGTATTTGATGGACATCTAGTAGGTCACAGTCAGGCTCACAGCCACAATCTGTGTATTTGATGGACAGCTAGTAGGTCATAGTGAGGCTCACAGCCACAATCTGTGTATTTGATGGACAGCTAGTAGGTCATAGTGAGGCTCACAGCCACAATCTGTGTATTTGATGGACAGCTAGTAGGTCATAGTGAGGCTCACAGCCACAATCTGTGTATTTGATGGTCATCTAGTAGGTCACAGTGAGGATCACAGCCACAAATCTGTATCTTTGATAAACAGCAAATAGGTGACAGCAATGCTCACAATCTATGTCAATGCTGAGGTCTATGAGCGTAGCTAGTCCTATGACAGAAACACTTCAGAGATGAAGTAGATCTGGTACTGGCTTATCACAATGTATGTACAAGGCTGGGAACTAAATTCTATTATTAGATTTGGGGATTACGATAAGGCATCCCCACAAGGTTGATTTAACCTGATGTATGAAGGGATGGGGCATGTAGGAAGGACAGAACAATAAGAAAGAGTGGTCGGCCAGGGATGAGATCCCTTGAGCAGCTGAGACAGAAAATAATACAGAAAGTAAGATAAGCTATGATTGTACAGACACTGAATGTAATGGCAAGGATGAGAGCAACCTGAGATGTGAAGAGAGGATTTTACTTTGAGAATGGTATAAATGTTGATGAGCAGCATAGATTAATTTTGTAGACATCTTGTTGTTCTCTTGTTGTGTGTTCGTGCAACAGATTGGGGCACTCTTTTCTGTTAACAGTTGATTTTGTACATTGTAACACAGCTCATGTGTTTGACCAAATCTTATTTTCTCATGTTTCAACAAATCATCCATTTTGTTTAAAAAATCTACCAACCTTCATGAAAGCTGAGATAATGACTTGAAATAAAGATCTTCACGTGATCTTGTGTCTTTAGATTATTTGTCAAGGAGAATTGTTTCGAATGCAAAGTTGTTGGTTAGCTGGATTGTCAAAGGTTAAATTATGAAAGTGGGGGGTGGGGCACATGCAGGAAATGTTGGCATGGGGAGAGGGGGAGGGGAGAGACAAGGATTGACTAGTAACAACTCAATAATCATGATATGCAGTGACATAGTTGGATGTTCAGTACCACCCTACCAGTAAAACAACTTTCACTCTTGCTGCCCTATCACTGTCAAAATCATTTGATAATGACAGCAATGAGACCTCCATCAACTCACAAAGGACCTACTACTTGGACCACACTGTATATCCCTTGTTACTGTATCAATGACAGACATCATCCATCAAATCAATTTTTGACACAAAAATTTCTTGAAGAAAAAAAAAAAGAAATTTGTCATCTCCATAGTCTAACCATGTACCTTCCACTGTGGCATTACATTGTCAACCAAAACTGATGACATCAACTAATGATAACGGTGTTATTGACGAGCCGTGCTCCCCACTGGACACGGATCAAAGTCGGCATTGACGCTGGTCGCCTGCTGCACCAACTGTCGGCCTCCTCCCTGACAGCCTTGCTGGAAGGATGGACTCGTGATTTGCGTCACTGCCTGACGGCTTATTACTTGATGGAACAGCCGCTCAAGACTGGCCAGGAAACTAATGCTGAGCTTCCCCTTGTGATCTCCGTATAGCGATACTTCGCACTGTTTCACTGATGGATGTCGATGCAGACATTCAGACCCCAGACTTCTCTGCAACCCTACTGTTTGTTCTTCACCATGACGATCATACCCACAAAATGACTGACCAAAACTGTTCCCTCATAACATAGGACTGGGTTTATTCACAGATCATCTGACCAGTAACACCACAAAGTAGACAAGCAGTGGCATACGCAGCCCTCGGCTGCTTACCCATAATTAACATGGAATATTCAGCTCTTCCACTAAAGATGAAACAGTTAGCGATCTCCTTACTCACACATAATGAATATGGAAAATACTCAGCTTTCCAATTTTATATAAATCAGTTATTGAGCTCTTTGCTCGCACATCCTCACATTAAGATTTCACTTGTCCAACCACACTAATAAATGGCTGAACTCTGGCTCACATATAATTAACATGAAAATATTCAGCTCTTCCACTAAAGCTGAATCAGTTTGCGATCTCCTTGCTCACACATAATGAGTATTAACAAACTGACTTAGCGAGCTCCTTGCTCACACATCCTCACCTTAGGACTTCAATTGTCCAACTAACGCTGAACTCCTAGCGCACACATAATTAACATGAATGTTTTAACATGACACATTTGAAGGTTGATAAGCCATAATAGCTTCTGCCTTCTTGCGACCCTGCTCTCAGGCCTACCGTATAAGTAAAACTCTCAACCCAACCTTGTGATTCGACTATATCCTTCATCTTCAACCAATCCCCAATCTTCTTGCATCATCTAACTGAATCCTCTCAAAATCCAGAGAATTCGTTATTCTAACTGAGCTGATTCCCTCACTCACTCCCTGTGAAATGTCAACATTTTCCTGAATCACTCACTCATGTTGTTGTTACACATTTTCCTGAATCACTCACTCATGTTGTTGTTACACATTTTCCTGAATCACTCACTCATGTTGTTGTTACACATTTTCCTGAATCACTCACTCATGTTATTGTTACACATTTTCCTGAATCACTCACTCATGTTATTGTTACACATTCTCACACTCTCGCTGTTATACATAGGATAAAGAAAAAAAAAGTGAAAATATTTTGGTTGGATGTTGACATGAATGACAACCAGTAACAAAAGAAAGCAAACTGATGTCACTAATAAACTGTATGATACAAGGGAATGGAAGCAAATGTAAGGGGCACTAACTGTGTCTTTCCTTCTGACCTGGTTATCTAGCCCCTTATTTATTATGGCCTAACGCATCTCTGTGCTACACTGCCTCTTGCCAACAGTTAAAGTTGTGGTTCATGACCGATGGGGTTGGATCTTAAGGCCTGGTGATCTAGTTGGCAAGTTAACAGTGTTATTGCACCTGATGGATTATACAAACATTGTGAACTATCACTCTCTGGCTATTTCTATAATGGGTACAAATAATAATACATAAATATCCGGTCTGTGATCGTTACCCTATGCTATAGTCATTGAGAACGTCATCGTGTAAGACACTGCTGCAATAGCCAATTTTTTAGTTGGCTGCGTGGCAGTGTGCCAAGCGTTCGGCTTCTCGTGGCAAGGCGCGGTGCCACTGAGTACGGGTTCGATCCCACTTCGGACCATATATTGTTCTTCGTTTTTTTCTATTGTTGTTTGTCTGTCAATTTTTCAGAGTGCTAACACATACTTCTTTGTTCTATTATTCCCTATTATCGCCTCGGAAGTTCCCCATATAATAATATTTATGTATTATTATTTGTACCCAGTATATAACCACTGGGAACTACTATTCGTGCTGTTTCGTCCAATAAATGTTTGTCTACAACACAAGTATTCAGCCCTACTGGGAGATACTTGCATTAATAGGAAAGTACAATTATACAATTTATTTCCGGTCTGTGATCGTTACCCTATGCTATAGTCATTGAGAACGTCATCGTGTAAGACACTGCTGCAATAGCCAATTTTTTAGTTGGCTGCGTGGCAGTGTGCCAAGCGTTCGGCTTCTCGTGGCAAGGCGCGGTGCCACTGAGTACGGGTTCGATCCCACTTCGGACCATATATTGTTCTTCGTTTTTTTCTATTGTTGTTTGTCTGTCAATTTTTCAGAGTGCTAACACATACTTCTTTGTTCTATTATTCCCTATTTCTATAATATATGACATGAGATTGAGCTTGTTAATACATGTTTAATACATCACTGTCAACACTTACACAAAATACAATTCTAAGATATCTCATTCATGCATAAGTTCTCATTACACTTCTGTCTCTTTATTGTTGAATGAGCTAGGCTTATCTCTCTAGTAACCAACAACCTAACCACTACTGTATTTCCTGATAACATTTCTGTGGCTTTGTTAACTAAAGTCATTTCTCTCTGAGCTCAAACAACATAACCCCTACTATCGTACATAACATTTCTATGGCTTTGCTAACTAAAGTCATTTCTCTCTGAGCTCAAACAACCTAACCACTACTGTCTTTCCTAATAACATTTCTGTGGCTTTGCTAACTAAAGTCATTTCTCTCTGAGCTCAAACAACATAACCCCTACTATCTTCCCTGATAACATTTCTATGGCTTTGCTAACTAAAGTCATTTCTCTCTGAGCTCAAACAACCTAACCACTACTGTCTTTCCTGATAACATTTCTGCGGCTTTGCTAACTAAAGTCATTTCTCTCTGAGCTCAAACAACATAATCCGTACTATCGTATATGATAACATTTCTATGGCTTTGCTAACTAAAGTCATTTCTCTCTGAGCTCAAACAACATAACCCCTACTATCTTCCCTGATAACATTTCTGTGGCTTTGCTAACTAAAGTCATTTCTCTCTAAGCTCACATGAGTCTCAAGCACACTACATGAATCCAAACACAACATTCATTACATCTATATAGCTTTCCACATGAATCATTCCATTATCATGCTGTCATCTTCAGGTCTGACGTTGACATCTTCACCTCCATATTCATCCCTCAAAGCTCTGTCTACCTCTACAGTCGTCTGTCAAATGACACCCCCCCCCCCCCACCTACAATCCGTCTTTGTCGTCCTAAGTTCCCAGTGAACCCTCAAGATCTCCACCACCACATATTTCATACACACACGCATTTCTGTCTTCAAGTGAGACCACTCCAAAAATACTGAAATCTCTAATCTCCCCTTCCTTTCAAGAGAGATAACTCTCATTCTTACCCATACTCATTAACAAACAAAATGTCACAAAAACCTGATTCTGTGTGGTAAACAGCTGAAGGAAGTTGACTTTTCTTACAATTTGAATTGACATTGGACGTTTATTGGAGAACAAAATAGCAGCAAAAATAGGTCACATGAACTTTGTTGATGTGCATGTAATATTTGTCCTGCAAGATGTGACATATAGTAGTCACTGCAGGTCTTTGCTTTCACATTCCTAAACCTTTGTTTAGAAACAAAGTCTTCTGCTGATGTGAACCTTCACCTGGCTGATCATGACAATTAAATGTGGTGAGACAGTGCTAATTTTGGTGGTCACTTGTTGTTGTCATTTAAGGACGAGTCCTCAGTAGGCCTGGGTCAACTAGAGACTCTGTGAGAGGCTTGTCCAGGTTATAGTGGTGGGTCTGGTACTTCATCTGCATCTCATTCCTGCTTGTCCGCTGCAGGATAGGCAGCTCTGAGTGGTGGGCTGGCAACGGTTCAGTGAAGAAATATGGGTGCAGCAAGGCCTGTCAGACATAGACCAACCTCTCTATCATTTCTAGCAACTCAATTGTGCATTCTATCATTTACAAAATCATCATCATGTGCCATACAGGTTGGCGTAGGCGATCATGTCCATCCACAATTTTCTATCTACGGTGCATCGTATCAGTTCTGTTGTTGGCTGTTTTCCATGCCATGACACCAAGCTATCAAGTATTTTATCTCTTTGTCATTTGTGATATCTCTTCACCTGTATTTTGCCAGTTGTAACCAAGTTTTCCAACTTTCCTCTTCTCATGATGTGACCGAAAAATGTTAATTGTTTCTTTCTGATGTTTTTTTTAGCAGTTCCCTTTTTTGTGTTGGCCTCTTTGAGAATTTCCTCATTGGCCTATTTAGCTGTCCAGGGAACTTTCAACATTCTTCTGAGAAATCTCTTCCCATCTTCCCAAACTTCCCATCTCTGTGGCCTCTAATCGTCTTTTCATTTGTTTGTCCATGATTCGCTTTCATAGGTCAGAATTGGTTCTATATAGCACAGATGAACTCTCTTTCTCACTTGTATTGACATAGATTTGTTGCATAAGATATTTTTCATTTTCTGAAATGCTATTTTGGCCTGAGCTATTCTGCTTACAAAATAGGAACCAATAAAATTCCTCACTAAAAGTGACATGTGCCTCTAAACCTAATATCAGTATTGGACGGAGCAGGCGAGTATGAGAGAAAGGTCCAGGTTCTACTCCCAGAAGTGGCCAACAAAGGGCTCCCCTGAGTCTTTAATTATAGGAAGTAGGAGCTACCTGGCGTGAGCACATCACCGACTAGTGTGCCAGTGGTCGTGGGCAATGACGGTCACTAACATAATATTCCCTAAATGCCTTATGTATAGAAAAAGGGAGCTCTTAAAAAACATCAGAAAGAAGCAATCAACATTTTTCGGGCACATCATGAGAAGAGGAAAGTTGGAATACTTGGTTACAACTGGCAAAATAAAAGGAAAGAGAGTTCGCGGGTGACAAAGAGAGAAAATACTGGATAGCTTGGTGTCATGGCATGGGAAACAGTCAACAACAGAACTGATACGATGCACTGTAGATAGAAGATTGTGGAGGGGCATGATCACCTACGCCAACCGGTATGGCACATGATGATAGAACCTTTCTAATGTTTACCATTCTCTTCTGGAGTCTTATAGACTATGATGGACAACAAGGGATGACTTTACAGGAATATGTTGCCCCTACTGAAAGCCTACCCCACTATTGGCAATACCATAGCTTTAAGAAAAACAAACATGCTGCACAAATATAAACAAGTTGAATTTAAAATAAACATAAGACAGAACAAACAATGCTAAATTGTAAGGAACAATTGTTTACTATTGTGAATAATTGTTTTCACTCTGCCTTGTCACGTGGCTGAACCATTTTATCTGTTGTTTCTTTATATATATTTTTTTTTGGGGGGGGGGGGGGGCATTTCATCTCAGTAGAGGTTATTTTTCTTATTGTTCTTGCATCTAGGGTCCATTGGGAGCACAATGAGGGGATGAGGATTGTATTGTAAAGTGCTCGTTTTGCCTCCAGAGTTATTTCCTTGTTGGACAATAGTGGTGGTAACTGTCCAATGATTTGACAAGCTTTGATGCATCTTGAGTCTATCTCTACTGTTTGTAAATTGTTTTTTGTCACTAGACTTCCTACAGGTTCACTTAGTCATTTCATTTATCAGCTTCCAACATGTTCAGCCAAGTCCACACATGGCTCTCTCATAATTCAATGTCACCTCTTCAGCATGTTTCATGGCTCTCTCATAATTCAATGTGACCTCAGCATATTTCATGGCTCTCTCATAATTCAATGTCACCTCAGCATATTTCATGGCTCTCTCATAATTCAATGTCACCTCAGCATATTTCATGGCTCTCTCATAATTCAATGTCACCTCTTCAGCATGTTTCATGGCTCTCTCATAATTCAATGTCACCTCTTCAGCATGTTTCATGGCTCTCTCATAATTCAATGCCACCTCTTCAGCATGTTTCCCAAGTCTCTGTGTGCTTCTTTTACTGTGTAGTAACTCATGTTTTGTCAACTTTTAAACTTGTTCTGCATCTGCATCTACCTGTTGTCCCAGTCAAAGATCATCCCTTTTTGTTCTTTGTCACTCACATTATGATGTCCTAGGTGTGTCTGAATGTTGTCTAATGTGGTATTGTTGCCTATTGTGATGTTGCTGTCCACACAAGGATGAATCTTAAGAAAACCAAAGGCCTTGTGGGTCAACTTTATCACTAAATCCCATCAGGTACCATGGCTTAGAGGATATTCAAGAAATCTCCGTTGTCTCCTGTCTTAGGCAAGCACCGCACCTCCATGGACTTCCATTGTCTATCTCCACCTTTGTTGAGTTGAATGGCGATGAAAGTCTTCAACTAGAGTACACATTTCCTTCATTGAAAACACAGAACGGACAAAATGTACAACAATAACAGCAAATGGAATTGATAGATCAAGAAATAGAGAATAAATTGTCAGCATACATGTTGAGGTTTACTAGTGACTTTGCTACCACATAATAAATAATATTGTAATTGTTGAAGACTGAATAGAGAAGGAAGGAAAGAGATAAAATTTAAGAGTAAAAAAGTAGAAGTCAAAAAGATGCAAGTTAGGGAGGGGATTACCCGTTTGGCTGAAATTCTAGACTTGCTGGGGTACACAAGGAAGTGCTTCAGGAGGTCAAGGGCTTCTTTAGATGCATCTGGGACAATTTCTTCCAATGGGATTGGAGCTTTGTTGGGGAATGAGATTTTATGGAAATCTGGAAGGTCAAGTTGTGACATGCCCTAGAAAGAAAGGGAGAAAAATGCAACATTAATGACTTGACATGAATTCTGCTGGGATTAATCAATAATTCTTTAACTCTTGTTCTTTACATGCTTATTTTATTACTTTTCTTGTGTTCACATCTTGACATTGTCAGACAAGAAGTACTTTGATAAATGTTGTTATGTGTGGAGCTTCTCTTGTGTTCACATCTTGACATTGTCAGACAAGAAGTACTTTGATAAATGTTGTTATGTGGAGCTTCTCTTGTGTTCACATCTTGACATTGTCAGACAAGAAGTACTTTGATAAATGTTGTTATGTGGAGCTTCTCTTGTGTTCACATCTTGACATTGTCAGACAAGAAGCACTTTGATAAATGTTGTTATGTGTGGAGCTTCTCTTGTGTTCACATCTTGACATTGTCAGGCAAGAAGTACTTTGATAAATGTTGTTATGTGGAGCTTCTCTTGTGTTCACATCTTAGACAAGAAGTACTTTGATAAATGTTGTTATGTGTGGAGCTTCTCTTGTGTTCACATCTTGACATTGTCAGACAAGAAGTACTTTGATAAATGTTGTTATGTGGAGCTTCTCTTGTGTTCACATCTTGACATTGTCAGACAAGAAGTACTTTGATAAATGTTGTTATGTGTGGAGCTTCTCTTGTGTTCACATCTTGACATTGTCAGACAAGAAGTACTTTGATAAATGTTGTTATGTGGAGCCTCTCTTGTGTTCACATCTTGACATTGTCAGACAAGAAGTACTTTGATAAATGTTGTTATGTGGAGCTTCTCTTGTGTTCACATCTTGACATTGTCAGACAAGAAGTACTTTGATAAATGTTGTTATGTGGAGCTTCTCTTGTGTTCACATCTTGACATTGTCAGACAAGAAGTACTTTGATAAATGTTGTTATGTGGAGCTTCTCTTGTGTTCACATTGTCAGACATGAAGTACTTGTGATAGGTTTAACGTGTTGTCTTCCCCTTATTCTGCTTTGATTACAACCCTCACTCATTGATCAGGACATTCTCTGGTCGGATATGAGGCAATCCTGTAATGAATGTTTTAAAGTCTGATTGTTGAGACTTCAGTCAGAACAAGAAAACAGGAACCTCACCCTGAAGTCTTTGTCATTGACTGCAGGTCAATCCTTGTTATCATCAAAGCCATCACACAAGACTATCATTTCAGAATTGAATCAGCTGCCACAATCCATGGCCCTGTAATGGATGCCCTCCAACTTCTGGGATTGTCAAAAATGAGGCTACTGATGCCCTCCAAATTCTGGGATTGTCAAAAATGAGGCTACTGATGCCCTCCAATTTCTGGGATTGTCAAAAATGAGGCTACTGATGCCCTCCAACTTCTGGGATTGTCAAAAATGAGGCTACTGATGCCCTCCAAATTCTGGGATTGTCAAAAATGAGGCTACTGATGCCCTCCAACTTCTGGGATTGCCAAAAATGAGGCTACTGATGCCCTCCAAATTCTGGGATTGCCAAAATGAGGCTACTGATGCCCTCCAACTTCTGGGATTGTCAAAAATGAGGCTACTGATGCCCTCCAACTTCTGGGATTGCCAAAAATGAGGCTACTGATGCCCTCCAAATTCTGGGATTGCCAAAATGAGGCTACTGATGCCCTCCAAATTCTGGGATTGCCAAAAATGAGGCTACTGATGCCCTCCAAATTCTGGGATTGCCAAAATGAGGCTACTGATGCCCTCCAAATTCTGGGATTGCCAAAATGAGGCTACTGATGCCCTCCAACTTCTGGGATTGCCAAAATGAGGCTACTGATGTCCTCCAAATTCTGGGATTGCCAAAATGAGGCTACTGATGCCCTCCAAATTCTGGGATTGCCAAAATGAGGCTACTGATGCCCTCCAAATTCTGGGATTGCCAAAATGAGGCTACTGATGCCCTCCAAATTCTGGGATTGCCAAAATGAGGCTACTGATGCCCTCCAACTTCTGGGATTGCCAAAAAGAGGCTACTGATGCCCTCCAACTTCTGGGATTGCCAAAAATGAGGCTGCTGATGCCCTCCAAATTCTTGGATTGTCAAAAATGAGATTGCTGATGCCCTCCAACTTCTGGGATTGCCAAAAATGAGGATACTGATGCCCTCCAAATTCTGGGATTGCCAAAATGAGGCTACTGATGCCCTCCAAATTCTGGGATTGCCAAAAATGAGGCTACTGATGTCCTCCAAATTCTGGGATTGCCAAAATGAGGCTACTGATGCCCTCCAAATTCTGGGATTGCCAAAATGAGGCTACTGATGCCCTCCAAATTCTGGGATTGCCAAAATGAGGCTACTGATGCCCTCCAAATTCTGGGATTGCCAAAATGAGGCTACTGATGCCTCCAACTTCTGGGATTGCCAAAAATGAGGCTACTGATGCCCTCCAACTTCTGGGATTGCCAAAAATGAGGCTACTGATGCCCTCCAAATTCTGGGATTGCCAAAATGAGGCTACTGATGCCCTCCAAATTCTTGGATTGTCAAAAATGAGATTGCTGATGCCCTCCAAATTCTGGGATTGCCAAAAATGAGGTTACTGATGCCCTCCAAATTCTGGGATTGCCAAAAATGAGATTGCTGATGCCCTTCAACTTCTGGGATAACGGAAATGAGGTAGGTGATGCCCTCTCTAAAAATGATAGCAGAAATGTCCACTGCATTCGATCAGGATGAACTATAGAGAGATCAACACGTGTGAAACAAACCGAACAAGTGGGAAGCAGCGGCTACAGACATGTAGGCTGCCATATACCTGCTACTAGGAGACCTAGGCTATCATTTTTCACTTTAGAACAAGCCACTCGAGACTCCGGAGCCATCTTTACTGTCTAACCCACAGTGATGAATGCCACTGCTGAGAGGATGACAGGTTTTGGGGTACCTTTAGATCCATGTTGTTCTTCAATGTCAAGTCTTGTCCAGTGGCAGTTTTACAGCAAAACCTGAGGATGTGGAGGGGACTGTGAGCGTCGCCATGGCAACAGGGATAATGACATAAAAGTACAGGTCCCTTCTTCTGCTGTACTAAGTGTATGGGGAATATGGTATTAGTGACAATATTTTTCTCTGACCATGGCACATTTGTGGTTGGTGTCATGCCAGGCCGTCTTTACTTCTCAGAAAAATCTCTGGTACCCACTTTTAAAGCCTGGGTGAACCTTGAAGCCTTGTTGGTCTGAAAAAAAAATCATTGTGGCTCTCTCTTCCACTGGACTTATTTTATATCAGGACATACATAAGTACACGAGTATATAAGTTCTTGGTTCAGCTCCTGTAGGTCAAAGTGCTTTGTACCAAAAAAAAATAACACCACCAAAAAAATACCAATAAAAATAAATAACACCACCAACAATAAATAACACCACCCAACAATAAATAACACCACCAACAATAAATAACACCACCAACAATAAATAACACCACCAACAATAAATAACACCACCAACAATAAATAACACCACCAACAATAAATAACATCACCAACAATAAATAACATCACCAAAAAATCAGCAAAATGTAAAAAAAAAAAAAAATCCAATAAGACGAACCAGTTATCCTATCTCATGTTAAACCAGTTATCCTATCTCATGTTATACCAGTTATCCTATCTCCTGTTAAACCAGTTATCCTATCTCCTGTTAAACCAGTTATCCTATCTCATGTTATACCAGTTATCCTATCTCCTGTTAAACCAGTTATCCTATCTCCTATTAAACCAGTTATCCTTTCTCCTGTTAAACCAGTTATCCTTTCTCCTGTTAAACCAGTTATCCTATCTCATGTTAAACCAAAATGAAAGAAAGTTTTGTTTTACAAACACTTGATCTTTTTATTTACTTGAAGTCAACATAAAACAAACAAACTGATAATGAAACACAAATTGACTACAGCTAATACTTATGCTGACTACAGAGAAGTGCGAACAGAAAATCAAAAGACCACAAATTATATCTCCCCTCGACGCTGAAAGGCATTTAAGGAAGGAAAGAAGAAAAAGGAAGAGCATTTTTTGTTCTACCAATGACATTACAATATTTATTTTGTGTTAAAAAAAACACAACATTTTTTTTTTTGCAATGAAGTAAGCACAAACGGTTTACTTCTGGTCAATGTCTGAAGAGCTGACCGAAATTAACAAGTTCAATTAACAGAGATCTAGAAGGTAACAATAGAAATGTGCACTACAATCTTTTGTTTATTGGGAGATCAAATATTCTGTTGTGGATGGGACATGTATAAGTTGGTGTCCATACTGTGCTTTCAGTGACATTAGATGGGAAACAGTTTATTTGCTATACACAATTACTGGTTGGTGGGATACAAACCGGCCATGTTTTTTCATTTGGTGTTCCCAACACTTTCACCACTAAACACAGCTGCTCAATGTCTGTCTCACCCTGTGAAGGAATAAATCTATGAAATAGAATAAATCACACAATAAACTCATTCTGTATAAACCATAAAGGAATAAATGTATAAAGTAGACTCAGTCACACAAATAAACTCAATATGGACAACTGAAAGAACAAAATGTATGAAGAAGCTGGAGTCGGTTCAATGATAACACTAAACTTCTGAAGACAATCATACTTTCAATGCAGGAAAAGTTGAGTTAAGCCTCTCATAAGCTGTGTCTTGTAATGTTGGCCTGTGTCTTGTAATGTTGGCCTGTGTCATGTAATGTTGGCCTGTGTCTTGTAATGTTGGCCTGTGTCTTGTAATGTTGGCCTGTGTCTTGTAATGTTGGCCTGTGTCTTGTAATGTTGGCCTGTGTCTTGTAATGTTGGCCTGTGTCATGTAATGTTGGCCTGTGTCTTGTAATGTTGGCCTGTGTCTTGTAATGTTGGCCTGTGTCATGTAATGTTGGCCTGTGTCTTGTAATGTTGGCCTGTGTCTTGTAATGTTGGCCTGTGTCATGTAATGTTGGCCTGTGTCTTGTA
Source organism: Megaustenia siamemsis (assembly GCA_032433765.1). Taxonomy (NCBI): domain Eukaryota; kingdom Metazoa; phylum Mollusca; class Gastropoda; order Stylommatophora; family Ariophantidae; genus Megaustenia; species Megaustenia siamemsis. The sequence goes on along the minus strand of JAVIAB010000117.1, from coordinate 6,226,887 downwards.
ATGTTGGCCTGTGTCTTGTAATGTTGGCCTGTGTCATGTAATGTTGGCCTGTGTCATGTAATGTTGGCCTGTGTCTTGTAATGTTGGCCTGTGTCTTGTAATGTTGGCCAGTGTCATGTAATGTTGGCCTGTGTCTTGTAATGTTGGCCTGTGTCATGTAATGTTGGCCTGTGTCTTGTAATGTTGGCCTGTGTCATGTAATGTTGGCCTGTGTCATGTAATGTTGGCCAGTGTCATGTAATGTTGGCCTGTGTCATGTAACGTTGGCCAGTGTCTTGTAATGTTGGCCTGTGTCTTGTAATGTTGGCCAGTGTCTTGTAATGTTGGCCAGTGTCTTGTAATGTTGGCCTGTGTCATGTAATGTTGGCCTGTGTCTTGTAATGTTGGCCAGTGTCATGTAATGTTGGCCTGTGTCTTGTAATGTTGGCCTGTGTCATGTAATGTTGGCCTGTGTCATGTAATGTTGGCCAGTGTCATGTAATGTTGGCCTGTGTCATGTAACGTTGGCCAGTGTCTTGTAATGTTGGCCTGTGTCTTGTAATGTTGGCCAGTGTCTTGTAATGTTGGCCAGTGTCTTGTAATGTTGGCCTGTGTCTTGTAATGTTGGCCAGTGTCTTGTAATGTTGGCCTGTGTCTTGTAATGTTGGCCAGTGTCTTGTAATGTTGGCCTGTGTCTTGTAATGTTGGCCTGTGTCATGTAATGTTGGCCTGTGTCATGTAATGTTGGCCTGTGTCTTGTAATGTTGGCCTGTGTCATGTAATGTTGGCCTGTGTCATGTAATGTTGGCCTGTGTCTTGTAATGTTGGCCTGTGTCATGTAATGTTGGCCTGTGTCTTGTAATGTTGGCCTGTGTCATGTAATGTTGGCCTGTGTCATGTAATGTTGGCCTGTGTCATGTAATGTTGGCCTGTGTCATGTAATGTTGGCCTGTGTCTTGTAATGTTGGCCTGTGTCTTGTAACGTTGGCCTGTGTCATGTAATGTTGGCCTGTGTCATGTAATGTTGGCCTGTGTCATGTAATGTTGGCCTGTGTCATGTAATGTTGGCCTGTGTCATGTAATGTTGGCCTGTGTCTTGTAATGTTGGCCTGTGTCATGTAATGTTGGCCTGTGTCATGTAATGTTGGCCTGTGTCATGTAATGTTGGCCTGTGTCATGTAATGTTGGCCTGTGTCATGTAATGTTGGCCTGTGTCATGTAATGTTGGCCTGTGTCTTGTAATGTTGGCCTGTGTCTTGTAATGTTGGCCTGTGTCTTGTAATGTTGGCCTGTGTCATGTAATGTTGGCCAGTGTCATGTAATGTTGGCCTGTGTCTTGTAATGTTGGCCTGTGTCTTGTAATGTTGGCCTGTGTCATGTAATGTTGGCCTGTGTCATGTAATGTTGGCCTGTGTCTTGTAATGTTGGCCAGTGTCTTGTAATGTTGGCCTGTGTCTTGTAATGTTGGCCTGTGTCTTGTAATGTTGGCCTGTGTCTTGTAATGTTGGCCTGTGTCTTGTAATGTTGGCCTGTGTCATGTAATGTTGGCCAGTGTCATGTAATGTTGGCCTGTGTCTTGTAATGTTGGCCTGTGTCTTGTAATGTTGGCCTGTGTCTTGTAATGTTGGCCTGTGTCTTGTAATGTTGGCCTGTGTCTTGTAATGTTGGCCTGTGTCTTGTAATGTTGGCCTGTGTCTTGTAATGTTGGCCTGTGTCTTGTAATGTTGGCCTGTGTCTTGTAATGTTGGCCAGTGTCATGTAATGTTGGCCTGTGTCTTGTAATGTTGGCCTGTGTCTTGTAATGTTGGCCTGTGTCTTGTAATGTTGGCCTGTGTCATGTAACGTTGGCCAGTGTCATGTAATGTTGGCCTGTGTCTTGTAATGTTGGCCTGTGTCATGTAATGTTGGCCTGTGTCTTGTAATGTTGGCCAGTGTCATGTAACATTGGCTAGTGTCATGTAATGTTGGCCTGTGTCATGTAACGTTGGCCAGTGTCATGTAATGTTGGCCTGTGTCATGTAACGTTGGCCAGTGTCATGTAATGTTGGCCTGTGTCATGTAACGTTGGCCAGTGTCATGTAATGTTGGCCTGTGTCTTGTAATGTTGGCCAGTGTCATGTAACATTGGCTAGTGTCATGTAATGTTGGCCTGTGTCTTGTAATGTTGGCCTGTGTCATGTAACGTTGGCCAGTGTCATGTAATGTTGGCCTGTGTCATGTAACGTTGGCCAGTGTCATGTAATGTTGGCCAGTGTCATGTAATGTTGGCCTGTGTCTTGTAACGTTGGCCTGTGTCTTGTAATGTTGGCCTGTGTCTTGTAATGTTGGCCAGTGTCATGTAATGTTGGCCTGTGTCTTGTAATGTTGGCCTGTGTCTTGTAATGTTGGCCTGTGTCTTGTAATGTTGGCCTGTGTCTTGTAATGTTGGCCTGTGTCTTGTAACGTTGGCCTGTGTCTTGTAACGTTGGCCTGTGTCATGTAATGTTGGCCTGTGTCTTGTAATGTTGGCCTGTGTCTTGTAACGTTGGCCTGTGTCTTGTAACGTTGGCCTGTGTCTTGTAATGTTGGCCTGTGTCATGTAATGTTGGCCAGTGTCTTGTAACGTTGGCCTGTGTCTTGTAACGTTGGCCAGTGTCTTGTAATGTTGGCCTGTGTCATGTAATGTTGGCCTGTGTCATGTAATGTTGGCCAGTGTCTTGTAATTGGCCAGTGTCTTGTAATGTTGGCCTGTGTCATGTAATGTTGGCCTGTGTCATGTAATGTTGGCCTGTGTCATGTAATGTTGGCCTGTGTCATGTAATGTTGGCCTGTGTCTTGTAATGTTGGCCTGTGTCTTGTAACGTTGGCCTGTGTCATGTAATGTTGGCCTGTGTCATGTAATGTTGGCCTGTGTCATGTAATGTTGGCCTGTGTCATGTAATGTTGGCCTGTGTCATGTAATGTTGGCCTGTGTCTTGTAATGTTGGCCTGTGTCATGTAATGTTGGCCTGTGTCATGTAATGTTGGCCTGTGTCATGTAATGTTGGCCTGTGTCATGTAATGTTGGCCTGTGTCATGTAATGTTGGCCTGTGTCATGTAATGTTGGCCTGTGTCTTGTAATGTTGGCCTGTGTCTTGTAATGTTGGCCTGTGTCTTGTAATGTTGGCCTGTGTCATGTAATGTTGGCCAGTGTCATGTAATGTTGGCCTGTGTCTTGTAATGTTGGCCTGTGTCTTGTAATGTTGGCCTGTGTCATGTAATGTTGGCCTGTGTCATGTAATGTTGGCCTGTGTCTTGTAATGTTGGCCAGTGTCTTGTAATGTTGGCCTGTGTCTTGTAATGTTGGCCTGTGTCTTGTAATGTTGGCCTGTGTCTTGTAATGTTGGCCTGTGTCTTGTAATGTTGGCCTGTGTCATGTAATGTTGGCCAGTGTCATGTAATGTTGGCCTGTGTCTTGTAATGTTGGCCTGTGTCTTGTAATGTTGGCCTGTGTCTTGTAATGTTGGCCTGTGTCTTGTAATGTTGGCCTGTGTCTTGTAATGTTGGCCTGTGTCTTGTAATGTTGGCCTGTGTCTTGTAATGTTGGCCTGTGTCTTGTAATGTTGGCCTGTGTCTTGTAATGTTGGCCAGTGTCATGTAATGTTGGCCTGTGTCTTGTAATGTTGGCCTGTGTCTTGTAATGTTGGCCTGTGTCTTGTAATGTTGGCCTGTGTCATGTAACGTTGGCCAGTGTCATGTAATGTTGGCCTGTGTCTTGTAATGTTGGCCTGTGTCATGTAATGTTGGCCTGTGTCTTGTAATGTTGGCCAGTGTCATGTAACATTGGCTAGTGTCATGTAATGTTGGCCTGTGTCATGTAACGTTGGCCAGTGTCATGTAATGTTGGCCTGTGTCATGTAACGTTGGCCAGTGTCATGTAATGTTGGCCTGTGTCATGTAACGTTGGCCAGTGTCATGTAATGTTGGCCTGTGTCTTGTAATGTTGGCCAGTGTCATGTAACATTGGCTAGTGTCATGTAATGTTGGTCTGTGTCTTGTAATGTTGGCCTGTGTCATGTAACGTTGGCCAGTGTCATGTAATGTTGGCCTGTGTCATGTAACGTTGGCCAGTGTCATGTAATGTTGGCCAGTGTCATGTAATGTTGGCCTGTGTCTTGTAACGTTGGCCTGTGTCTTGTAATGTTGGCCTGTGTCTTGTAATGTTGGCCAGTGTCATGTAATGTTGGCCTGTGTCTTGTAATGTTGGCCTGTGTCTTGTAATGTTGGCCTGTGTCTTGTAATGTTGGCCTGTGTCTTGTAATGTTGGCCTGTGTCTTGTAATGTTGGCCTGTGTCTTGTAACGTTGGCCTGTGTCATGTAATGTTGGCCTGTGTCTTGTAATGTTGGCCTGTGTCTTGTAACGTTGGCCTGTGTCTTGTAACGTTGGCCTGTGTCTTGTAATGTTGGCCTGTGTCATGTAATGTTGGCCAGTGTCTTGTAACGTTGGCCTGTGTCTTGTAACGTTGGCCAGTGTCTTGTAATGTTGGCCTGTGTCATGTAATGTTGGCCTGTGTCATGTAATGTTGGCCAGTGTCTTGTAATGTTGGCCAGTGTCTTGTAATGTTGGCCAGTGTCTTGTAATGTTGGCCTGTGTCTTGTAATGTTGGCCTGTGTCATGTAATGTTGGCCATTGTCATGTAATGTTGGCCAGTGTCTTGTAATGTTGGCCAGTGTCTTGTAATGTTGGCCTGTGTCTTGTAATGTTGGCCTGTGTCATGTAATGTTGGCCATTGTCATGTAATGTTGGCCTGTGTCATGTAATGTTGGCCAGTGTCTTGTAATGTTGGCCAGTGTCTTGTAATGTTGGCCTGTGTCATGTAATGTTGGCCAGTGTCTTGTAATGTTGGCCAGTGTCTTGTAATGTTGGCCTGTGTCTTGTAATGTTGGCCAGTGTCATGTAATGTTGGCCTGTGTCATGTAATGTTGGCCTGTGTCTTGTAATGTTGGCCTGTGTCTTGTAATGTTGGCCTGTGTCATGTAATGTTGGCCTGTGTCATGTAATGTTGGCCTGTGTCATGTAATGTTGGCCTGTGTCTTGTAATGTTGGCCTGTGTCTTGTAATGTTGGCCTGTGTCATGTAATGTTGGCCTGTGTCATGTAATGTTGGCCTGTGTCATGTAATGTTGGCCTGTGTCTTGTAATGTTGGCCAGTGTCATGTAATGTTGGCCTGTGTCATGTAATGTTGGCCTGTGTCTTGTAATGTTGGCCAGTGTCATGTAATGTTGGCCAGTGTCATGTAATGTTGGCCTGTGTCATGTAATGTTGGCCTGTGTCTTGTAACGTTGGCCTGTGTCATGTAATGTTGGCCAGTGTCTTGTAATGTTGGCCTGTGTCTTGTAATGTTGGCCAGTGTCATGTAATGTTGGCCTGTGTCATGTAATGTTGGCCAGTGTCATGTAATGTTGGCCTGTGTCTTGTAATGTTGGCCTGTGTCTTGTAATGTTGGCCTGTGTCATGTAATGTTGGCCATTGTCATGTAACGTTGGCCAGTGTCATGTAATGTTGGCCATTGTCATGTAATGTTGGCCTGTGTCATGTAATGTTGGCCATTGTCATGTAACGTTGGCCAGTGTCATGTAATGTTGGCCTGTGTCATGTAATGTTGGCCATTGTCATGTAATGTTGGCCAGTGTCATGTAATGTTGGCCATTGTCATGTAATGTTGGCCAGTGTCATGTAATGTTGGCCATTGTCATGTAACGTTGGCCAGTGTCATGTAATGTTGGCCATTGTCATGTAATGTTGGCCTGTGTCATGTAATGTTGGCCATTGTCATGTAACGTTGGCCAGTGTCATGTAATGTTGGCCATTGTCATGTAATGTTGGCCTGTGTCTTGTAATGTTGGCCTGTGTCTTGTAATGTTGGCCAGTGTCATGTAATGTTGGCCTGTGTCTTGTAACGTTGGCCTGTGTCTTGTAATGTTGGCCTGTGTCTTGTAATGTTGGCCTGTGTCTTGTAACGTTGGCCAGTGTCATGTAACGTTGGCCTGTGTCTTGTAATGTTGGCCAGTGTCATGTAATGTTGGCCTGTGTCTTGTAATGTTGGCCTGTGTCATGTAATGTTGGCCTGTGTCTTGTAATGTTGGCCTGTGTCTTGTAATGTTGGCCAGTGTCATGTAATGTTGGCCTGTGTCATGTAATGTTGGCCTGTGTCTTGTAATGTTGGCCTGTGTCTTGTAATGTTGGCCTGTGTCTTGTAATGTTGGCCTGTGTCTTGTAATGTTGGCCTGTGTCTTGTAACGTTGGCCTGTGTCTTGTAATGTTGGCCTGTGTCTTGTAACGTTGGCCTGTGTCATGTAATGTTGGCCTGTGTCTTGTAATGTTGGCCTGTGTCTTGTAATGTTGGCCTGTGTCTTGTAACGTTGGCCTGTGTCATGTAATGTTGGCCTGTGTCTTGTAATGTTGGCCTGTGTCTTGTAATGTTGGCCTGTGTCTTGTAACGTTGGCCTGTGTCTTGTAATGTTGGCCTGTGTCTTGTAATGTTGGCCAGTGTCTTGTAATGTTGGCCAGTGTCTTGTAATGTTGGCCAGTGTCATGTAATGTTGGCCTGTGTCTTGTAATGTTGGCCTGTGTCTTGTAATGTTGGCCTGTGTCTTGTAACGTTGGCCTGTGTCTTGTAATGTTGGCCTGTGTCTTGTAACGTTGGCCTGTGTCATGTAATGTTGGCCTGTGTCTTGTAATGTTGGCCTGTGTCTTGTAACGTTGGCCAGTGTCATGTAATGTTGGCCTGTGTCATGTAATGTTGGCCTGTGTCTTGTAACGTTGGCCAGTGTCATGTAACGTTGGCCAGTGTCATGTAATGTTGGCCAGTGTCATGTAATGTTGGCCTGTGTCTTGTAACGTTGGCCAGTGTCATGTAATGTTGGCCAGTGTCATGTAATGTTGGCCTGTGTCTTGTAATGTTGGCCTGTGTCATGTAATGTTGGCCAGTGTCTTGTAATGTTGGCCTGTGTCATGTAATGTTGGCCTGTGTCTTGTAATGTTGGCCTGTGTCATGTAATGTTGGCCAGTGTCTTGTAATGTTGGCCAGTGTCATGTAATGTTGGCCTGTGTCTTGTAATGTTGGCCTGTGTCATGTAATGTTGGCCAGTGTCATGTAACGTTGGCCAGTGTCATGTAATGTTGGCCAGTGTCATGTAAAGTTGGCCAGTGTCTTGTAATGTTGGCCTGTGTCTTGTAATGTTGGCCTGTGTCTTGTAATGTTGGCCTGTGTCTTGTAACGTTGGCCAGTGTCTTGTAATGTTGGCCAGTGTCTTGTAACGTTGGCCAGTGTCTTGTAATGTTGGCCAGTGTCATGTAACGTTGGCCTGTGTCTTGTAATGTTGGCCAGTGTCTTGTAACGTTGGCCAGTGTCTTGTAATGTTGGCCAGTGTCATGTAATGTTGGCCAGTGTCATGTAAAGTTGGCCAGTGTCTTGTAATGTTGGCCTGTGTCTTGTAATGTTGGCCAGTGTCATGTAACGTTGGCCAGTGTCATGTAATGTTGGCCAGTGTCATGTAAAGTTGGCCAGTGTCTTGTAATGTTGGCCTGTGTCTTGTAATGTTGGCCTGTGTCTTGTAATGTTGGCCTGTGTCTTGTAATGTTGGCCAGTGTCATGTAATGTTGGCCAGTGTCATGTAACGTTGGCCAGTGTCATGTAATGTTGGCCTGTGTCATGTAACGTTGGCCAGTGTCATGTAATGTTGGCCTGTGTCTTGTAATGTTGGCCTGTGTCATGTAATGTTGGCCAGTGTCATGTAATGTTGGCCTGTGTCATGTAATGTTGGCCTGTGTCTTGTAATGTTGGCCAGTGTCATGTAATGTTGGCCAGTGTCATGTAATGTTGGCCAGTGTCATGTAATGTTGGCCAGTGTCTTGTAATGTTGGCCTGTGTCTTGTAATGTTGGCCAGTGTCATGTAATGTTGGCCAGTGTCATGTAATGTTGGCCAGTGTCATGTAATGTTGGCCAGTGTCATGTAATGTTGGCCTGTGTCTTGTAATGTTGGCCAGTGTCATGTAATGTTGGCCTGTGTCATGTAATGTTGGCCTGTGTCTTGTAATGTTGGCCTGTGTCTTGTAACGTTGGCCAGTGTCTTGTAATGTTGGCCTGTGTCTTGTAATGTTGGCCAGTGTCATGTAATGTTGGCCAGTGTCTTGTAATGTTGGCCAGTGTCATGTAATGTTGGCCAGTGTCATGTAATGTTGGCCAGTGTCATGTAATGTTGGCCAGTGTCATGTAATGTTGGCCAGTGTCATGTAATGTTGGCCTGTGTCATGTAATGTTGGCCAGTGTCATGTAATGTTGGCCAGTGTCATGTAATGTTGGCCAGTGTCATGTAATGTTGGCCAGTGTCATGTAATGTTGGCCAGTGTCATGTAATGTTGGCCAGTGTCATGTAATGTTGGCCAGTGTCATGTAATGTTGGCCAGTGTCATGTAATGTTGGCCAGTGTCATGTAACGTTGGCCAGTGTCTTGTAATGTTGGCCTGTGTCTTGTAATGTTGGCCAGTGTCTTGTAATGTTGGCCAGTGTCATGTAATGTTGGCCAGTGTCATGTAATGTTGGCCAGTGTCTTGTAATGTTGGCCAGTGTCATGTAATGTTGGCCTGTGTCTTGTAATGTTGGCCAGTGTCTTGTAATGTTGGCCTGTGTCTTGTAATGTTGGCCTGTGTCTTGTAATGTTGGCCTGTGTCTTGTAATGTTGGCCAGTGTCATGTAATGTTGGCCAGTGTCATGTAATGTTGGCCAGTGTCATGTAATGTTGGCCTGTGTCTTGTAACGTTGGCCAGTGTCATGTAATGTTGGCCTGTGTCTTGTAATGTTGGCCTGTGTCTTGTAACGTTGGCCAGTGTCATGTAATGTTGGCCTGTGTCTTGTAATGTTGGCCTGTGTCATGTAATGTTGGCCAGTGTCATGTAATGTTGGCCAGTGTCATGTAACGTTGGCCAGTGTCATGTAATGTTGGCCTGTGTCATGTAATGTTGGCCAGTGTCATGTAATGTTGGCCAGTGTCATGTAACGTTGGCCAGTGTCATGTAATGTTGGCCAGTGTCATGTAATGTTGGCCAGTGTCATGTAATGTTGGCCTGTGTCTTGTAACGTTGGCCAGTGTCATGTAATGTTGGCCAGTGTCATGTAATGTTGGCCAGTGTCATGTAACGTTGGCCAGTGTCATGTAATGTTGGCCAGTGTCATGTAATGTTGGCCAGTGTCATGTAACGTTGGCCAGTGTCATGTAATGTTGGCCAGTGTTATGTAATGTTGGCCAGTGTCATGTAATGTTGGCCAGTGTCATGTAATGTTGGCCTGTGTCATGTAACGTTGGCCAGTGTCTTGTAACGTTGGCCAGTGTCTTGTAACGTTGGCCAGTGTTATGGTGAGAAGATACTCACTGGAAAGATTGGAGAATTGTTCAGAAGCTCACCAAAGATGCAGCCGACTGCCCTGAAAGAGAGTGCAAACAATTCATCCGACTGAAGTAGATGAAAATACACAGTTACACATGACAATTGCACTAACAATAAACTTACTAAACCCAGCCATGGACAGTTGATGTTTGCATATGTGAACTTTGTCTTACTTGAAGTGTTATGGTGTTCTTTGTCCTACTTGAAGTGTTATGGTGTTCTTTGTCCTACCTGAAGTGTTATGGTGTTCTTTGTCCTACTTGAAGTGTCATGCTGTTCTTTGTCCTACTTGAAGTGTCATGCTGTTCTTTGTCCTACTTGAAGTGTCATGATGTTCTTTGTCATACTTGAAGTGTCACGGTGTTCTTTGTCCTACTTGAAGTGTCATGATGTTCTTTGTCATACTTGAAGTGTCATGATGTTCTTTGTCCTACCTGAAGTGTCATGATGTTCTTTGTCATACTTGAAGTGTCATGATGTTCTTTGTCATACTTGAAGCACACTTGCTTGAGATGTTTTTGTCATGCGTTAGAACATGCTGTGATATTTGTTTCAGTCCATCACATCTGACTACATCACAACACATCTGACTACATCACAACACAACTGACTACATCACAACACAACTGACTACTACAGCTCATCACATCTGACTACATCACAACACATCTGACTACATCACAACACATCTGACTACATCACAACACATCTGACTACATCACAACACATCTGACTACAGCACAACACATCTGACTACTACAGCTCATCACATCTGACTATATCACAACACATCTGACTACTACAGCTCATCACATCTGACTACAGCTCATCACATCTGACTACAGCTCATCACATCTGACTACATCACAACACATCTGACTACATCACAACACATCTGACTACAGCCCATCACATCTGACTACTACAGCTCATCACATCTGACTACATCACAACACATCTGACTACATCACAACACATCTGACTACAGCCCATCACATCTGACTACTACAGCTCATCACATCTGACTACAGCCCATCACATCTGACTACATCACATCACATCTAACTACAGCCCATCACATCTCATCTGACTACAGCCCATCACATTTGGCTACAGCCCATCACATCTGACTACAGCCCATCACATCTGACTACAGCCCATCACATCTGACTACATCACAACACATCTGACTACAGCCCAACACATCTGACTACAGCCCATCACATCTGACTACATCACAACACATCTGACTACAGCCCAACACATCTGATTACAACCCAACACATCTGACTACAGCCCAACACATCTGACTACAGTCCATCACATCTGACTACATCACAACACATCTGACTACAGCCCAACACATCTGACTACAGCCCATCACATCTGACTACATCACAACACATCTGACTACAGCCCATCACATCTGACTACAGCCCAACACATCTGACTACAGCCCAACACATCTGACTACATCACAACACATCTGACTACAGCCCAACACATCTGACTACAGCCCAACACATCTGACTACAGTCCATCACATCTGACTACATCACAACACATCTGACTACAGCCCAACACATCTGACTACAGCCCATCACATCTGACTACATCACAACACATCTGACTACAGCCCAATACATCTGACTACAGCCCATCACATCTGACTACATCACAACACATCTGACTACAGTCCATCACATCTGACTACATCTGAGTATCACTATCAATACTGACATTCATCAATTATCACTGTCAATACTGACATTCATCAATTATCACTATCAATACTGACATTCATCAATTATCACTATCAATACTGACATTCATCAATTATCACTGTCAATACTGACATTCATCAAGTATCACTGTCAATACTGACATTCATCAAGTATCACTGTCAATACAGACATTCATCAAATATCACTGTCAATACTGACATTCATCAATTATCACTATCAATACTGACATTCATCAATTATCACTGTCAATACTGACATTCATCAATTATCACTATCAATACTGACATTCATCAATTATCACTATCAATACTGACATTCATCAATTATCACTATCAATACTGACATTCATCGATTATCACTGTCAATACTGACATTCATCAAGTATCACTGTCAATATTGACATTCATCAAGTATCACTGTCAATACTGACATTCATCAAGTATCACTGTCAATACTGACATTCATCAAGTATCACTGTCAATACTGACATTCATCAAGTATCACTGTCAATACTGACATTCATCAAGTATCACTGTCAATACTGACATTCATCAAGTATCACTGTCAATACTGACATTCATCAAGTATCACTGTCAATACTGACATTCATCTGCAATAACTAAAAGACCAGCACATTATGTGTCATGTCAGTCATATAAAACACACACACACACACACAGATGTTTGACAACGTTACTTTAAAACATCAGAATGACTTACCATAGGTCAACCCCTTCATCATATTTCCTAGCTCCATAGAGCAGCTCAGGAGCACGGTACCACCTGCACACACAGATACAACAACCATGTACAAAGCTGGGACATAAGCTCCTGTTTATGTGCCACACATGTTGCTTGTGATGCTTCAACTTAGCAGTGTAGGAGGAGAAAATGTAAGGCCAGGGGTAGATGACCAGACAGTGTGGGAGGAGAAAATGTAACTTGTTAAAGTTCACAGCCAAATAGGCCAGGGGTAGATGACCAGACAGTGTGGGAGGAGAAAATGTAACTTGTTAAAGTTCACAGCCAAATAGGCCAGGGGTAGATGACCAGACAGTGTGGGAGGAGAAAATGTAACTTGTTAAAGTTCACAGCCAAATAGGCCAGGGGTAGATGACCAGACAGTGTGGGAGGAGAAAATGTAACTTGTTAAAGTTCACAGCCAATTAGGCCAGGGTTAGATGACCAGACAGTGTGGATGGAGAAAATGTAACTTGTTAAAGTTCACAGCCAAATAGGCCAGGGGTAGATGACCAGACAGTGTGGGAGGAGAAAATGTAACTTGTTAAAGTTCACAGCCAAATAGGCCAGGGGTAGATGACCAGACAGTGTGGGAGGAGAAAATGTAACTTGTTAAAGTTCACAGCCAAATAGGCCAGGGGTAGATGACCAGACAGTGTGGGAGGAGAAAATATAACTTGTTAAAGTTCACAGCCAAATAGGCCAGGGGTAGATGACCAGACAGTGTGGGAGGAGAAAATGTAACTTGTTAAAGTTCACAGCCAAATAGGCCAGGGGTAGATGACCAGACAGTGTGGGAGGAGAAAATGTAACTTGTTAAAGTTCACAGCCAAATAGGCCAGGGGTAGATGACCAGACAGTGTGGGAGGAGAAAATGTAACTTGTTAAAGTTCACAGCCAATTAGGCCAGGGGTAGATGACCAGACAGTGTGGATGGAGAAAATGTAACTTGTTAAAGTTCACAGCCAAATAGGCCAGGGGTAGATGACCAGACAGTGTGGGAGGAGAAAATGTAACTTGTTAAAGTTCACAGCCAATTAGGCCAGGGGTAGATGACCAGACAGTGTGGATGGAGAAAATGTAACTTGTTAAAGTTCACAGCCAAATAGGCCAGGGGTAGATGACCAGACAGTGTGGATGGAGAAAATGTAACTTGTTAAAGTTCACAGCCAAAATAGGCCAGGGTTAGATGACCAGACAGTGTGGGAGGAGAAAATGTAACTTGTTAAAGTTCACAGCCAAATAGGCCAGGGGTAGATGACCAGACAGTGTGGGAGGAGAAAATATAACTTGTTAAAGTTCACAGCCAAATAGGCCAGGGGTAGATGACCAGACAGTGTGGGAGGAGAAAATGTAACTTGTTAAAGTTCACAGCCAAATAGGCCAGGGGTAGATGACCAGACAGTGTGGGAGGAGAAAATGTAACTTGTTAAAGTTCCCAGCCAAATAGGCCAGGGGTAGATGACCAGACAGTGTGGATGGAGAAAATGTAACTTGTTAAAGTTCACAGCCAAATAGGCCAGGGGTAGATGACCAGACAGTGTGGGAGGAGAAAATGTAACTTGTTAAAGTTCACAGCCAAATAGGCCAGGGGTAGATGACCAGACAGTGTGGGTGGACATACAAGTCCAAAACAAGGTCAATAACTATTGTAAATGGAACAAGTGGGTGTAGAAAAAAAATAAAGAAATAAGTTAAGATATGTCAACAGCTGGGTGGCTAGGAATGGACAGTATATAAAAGTTAGTATCTCATTTCCCTAGAGAGAGGCAGACACATCGAGACCAGACATAGAGCAGAGACATAGATCGAGACCAGACACAGAGCAGAGACAGATAGATCAAGACCAGATACAGAGCAGAGACAGATAGATCTAGACCAGATATAGAGCAGAGACAGATAGATCGAGACCAGAGACAGATAGATCGAGACCAGAGACAGATAGATCAAGACCAGACACAGAGCAGAGACAGATAGATCAAAACCAGGCACAGAGCAAAGACAGATAGATCGAAACCAGACACAGAGCAGAGACAGATATATCGAGACCAGACACAGAGCAGAGACAGATATATCGAGACCTGACACAGAGCAGGGACAGATATATCGAGACCAGACACAGAGCAGAGACAGATAGATCGAGACCAGATATAGACCAGGGAGCAATTATAAGACTCTATCAGAAGGTTGCCAATATGCTCAATGGCACACTGTCAACAACTAATGTAGATGGAAAAGATGTTAGAACAAGACCAACGTTAGATCAAAGTTAGAGCAGCACATTTAGTTAGAGTCCACAACAGGAGTTTGTGTGAACATTATTGTTAGAGCTAGAGTAGACATGAGCAAGATAGCTGTGACGTGTAATGTATTTCCAGGAATGGAAAGGTTTCAAGCGGTCATGAAGACTGCCAGCTGGTATTGACTTATAATGAATAATGACATGCTAATAAGATAATCTGAGACTCACTTTGGGACAACCCTAAGCGAGAAAACTATCATGGTTGTAGAATCTTGTGATGTTAAAATGAGTCATGCTGAAAAATCTGCTCAAGAGATTAGTAGTAAGGTGAATATCATCAGCCCGAAAGCGCTAATACAAATAGGCCACTGGAATGTTTGAACAATGGCACTTCCAACCAAACTAGCACAAATTGTCAATGAAATGGAGAAATACCACCTTGGTATATTATAATAATGGAGTTATGACGGCAATGGGAGGAGGTTAATAGAGCTATATTTAACAGATGATCTAGTTATAAGGGGAACATTATTTCCACATAAGGAGATACATAAGATAACATGGGAATCTCCAGATGATAAAACTAGAAATCAAATTAACCTCTAATGTATCAGAAGGCAATTCAAATATTATTTGATTGATGTTAGGGCATATAGAGGAGCTGACATCAATAGTGACCATGATCTATGTGTTGGGAAGATTAAACTTAGTCACCACAGGAATCACATCTTGAAGAATATAGATAGTAACTGATTAATAGATGAAGATATCAAAGGACAATTTAATCTAGAACTCAGCAATCGTCTTGAAGCTTTGGTTGCAATGGATGAATTGAATATTGATGAACAATGGGATATTCACAACACAGCAATATTGACATCAGGTGAGTAAAGTGCTGGATTTAAAGAAATTGAAAAAAAAACATGGATATCAGACATGACATATATAGCATATCTAAAATAGGCGCGAAGCCAAGCTAGTCTTGTTAAATGTCAAGACTGACTTAGGTAAAATAAATAAGCAAAGCAACATATAAAGACCTTGATAATAGGGTGACAAACTCCGCAAGATGTGATAAAAGAAGTTACATAGATAATCTGGCATAGAAGCAGAATTAGCCTCCAAAGCTGGAAATAGCAAGCTATTATATAATACATAGAAACAACTAACAGGATCCTTGACATCAAATGGCAGACCTGTTCTGAGTAAAGATGGCATTTAACTAACTTCTAAAAATGTAAATTAGCCAACTCATTAGAGACAGAGGCGATTAATGAGAGGAGCCAGTAGTGGGGTGTAACATACACTCCTACAAGGTATGGTGACAGCTTTACAAACAATGAACACAACAAAATACTGACGGTTCAGCCTACATGCAGCCTTCCTCATAATGAGAACACAAACAAACAACAAAATAAACTCTATTACATCTTTGATGAGATTAGTCAACTTCTATTCACAGACAACCAGGCACTAATACATGGGAAAATAAAAGATCTCCAGGAAAACTGAAATAGACAAAACAGCATTTTACTGAATTATTATTACGTAGCCACCAGTAAAAGAGATAACCTGGTACTGTACTGGAATCAGCCAAGCTGGAAAATCGGTTATGATTTATTAAAAAAACAACATGGTACTACAGTTGCCAGTTTGGCCTCTAGTGGTGGCAAACTCAGTGTACAGATTTGTGTTTTCTAGCTCATTCAACTGCCAACCTAACTTGTTGAGTTTGAGGATAATTATCAAAGCTGGAGAATGGTTGTGTTGCTGGCACTTTCAATACCGACTAGCACCAATGTGGGCAGAGTCCTGTGTGTAGTCATGTATGCAGAGACAGTGGTTATAAAAGCCAGATTTTCTCAAAAGTTTTACCTCAACATTTCTATAATTTCCTTTTTAGGAAAAATAGCGGGACAAAAGAAGCCATATTCTGCATGAGAACATTAATCAAAAAGTACACAGAAGTAACCAAATCAATATATGCCTGCTTCACAGACTACACCAAAGGTTTTGATAGAGTACGCCACAAACAACTTATAGAATGCCTAAAAGAGATACATCTAGATGATATGGACATATGACTAATATGTAATCTATACTGGGAGCAAATAGCAATAATAAAATATAACAAAGAGAACCCTACACCCATTGATATAAAAAGAGGAGTAAGACAGGGATACATCCTATCACCAAGATTGTTCAATCTATACACTGAGCAAATCTTTAAAAACATCATAGAGATGCCAGGCCTACAAATTAATGGAAAGATAATCAATAACCTAAGATATGCTGATGATACTGTACTACTAGCAGAAAATCCTAAAGATCTACAATTACTTAATGAAATAAACATGACAAGTAAAAAAATATAGATATGAATATCAAAAAGACTAAAACTATGATCATAAACAAAGAAAATACTCAAAACCCAAGAGTGGATATCAAAATTGAAGGAATAGACCTGGAGACAGTCCAGAACTACAACTACCTTGGACATACTATAACCAGTGATGGAAAATGTACAACTGAAATAAACAAAAGAATAGGAATGGCAAAAATTAATTTTAATGTCATGAAGAACATACTAACATCAAAACAAATAACACCAGGGCTAAAACTAAGAATAGCAAAATGTTATGTCTTCTCAACATTCCTATATGGTGCAGAAACATGGACATTAGACATGAAAACAGAACAGAGAATTAAGGCCTTTTAAATGTGGATATATAGAAGAATAGGTAGAATTGGATGGAAGAAAAAGAAAACAAACGATGAAGTCTAAAAACAACTAAAAATGAAAAGAGAACTACTAAACACAATTCAAACAAGACAAATGCAATTTTTGGGCCATGATAAAAGACACAACAGCCTACTAAAAGTAATCCTGGAGGGGAAAATACAAGGTAAAAGAGGCAGACCATGACTAACATGGACAAGTAACATCAAAAGATGGACAAACCAGCCTATGACAACCTGCACCATCAAAGCAAGAGACAGAACAGAATGGCGCTCCTTGGTAGCAAACCTTCGATGCGGAGATGGCACACAATGATGATGATGATTTTCCATTACTAGCCACATGTACTAACATTATTTTTCACTACAAACCATGACTGGTTGATGTACAAACACTGAGATTACCTTGTAGCTACCTGGTGGCTGTACTGTCGATCTCCTTTGTTCTGAAACACCCGAGCCAATCCAAAGTCAGCAATTTTCAGATGTCCAGTGGAGCTAATTAGCAAGTTGGCAGGTTTCAAGTCCTAGGCAGTCAAGTTGAGGATGATGATAACATTAAAGTCAACGCAAAAAATTGATTTAAGAGCAAACTTCATGGACAGTTTGAGAAGTATTTCTTAGGAATAACTGTTAATACAAACAACTATTAATACAAACAACTTGTGACACAAACAAACTAGTGACACAAACAACTATGAACACAAACAAACTAGTGACACAAGCAAACTAGTGACACAAACAACTATTAATACAAACAAACTAGTGACACAAACAACTATTAATACAAACAAACTAGTGACAAAAACAAACTAGTGACACAAACAACTATTAATACAAACAAACTAGTGACACAAACAAACTAGTGACACAAACAACTATTAATACAAACAAACTAGTGACACAAACAACTATTAATACAAACAAACTAGTGACACAAACATACTAGTGACACAAACAAACTAGTGACACAAATAAACTAGTGACACAAACAACTATTAATACAAACAAACTAGTGACACAAACAAACTAGTGACACAAACAGACTAGTGACACAAACAACATTAGGCTTAATTAGGAGCATAAAGTGGAAGGTAATGGTGCAATTTAGCAGCGACAACCATTCAAGTGACAGTAGGGGAAAGAAGTCAATAAGTCAGGCTTTGTGTAGGAGCATGACGCTATAGTGGGGTGTTCAGGCAGCGACACCGAGCAATGTAAGTGGCGCTGAGCGATACAAATTCGAAGCGTCCCAAGCAACCAAGAAGGGCTCGATACAGCGTATGACGCTCCAGTAGACAACGTTAGAGGTGAGGTTGAGCGAGACAGACATCGCCAGCTTCGTGATTAGCAATATGGCTGCTATAGGGTGCTAGGGGAGGAATTCCTAAACAACTATTTATTAGAGGAAGGTAGGCGAGGCCAGAGTGGCTTGAGAGAGTGCTGCAGTATACCTTTGCAGTGTTGTAGATAACACAGGGGGATGCCTCAAAGTTAGCAGGCAGTGTGTGAGAGGCTGCTAACAGACCATTGTGATTGTGAACGTGTTGTGTGAGGTCGACTTTTGAGAATAAAACAGCAGGTGTGTTATTTTTACCTGGTGTTCAGTGAATGTTATATAGCTGTAATTGTCTGTGCCTAGCTAAGAACGAACACTGGAAGGGGCCAGCACGCTGGTCTGCAGATAACCAACAGTTGTAACACGAGACAGCGCGGAGTACCAGGGTAGGCGATCACCCGGCCAAGGGTGCCACACAAGGGCAGAGTTCCAACGAGGCGACAGTTCCGAGCAGTAACCATCGAGCACAGGCCGAGGTCAACTCGACTTATCAATCAACATGGGTCATCAAGACGCAAGTCGTCGTGACACGCTGGCCATGATACAGTGAAGGGATGTCCCCGTCAACTCATCAAGACAGTTAGGGGAGTTTAGACACCATCAAGTGCCAGTTGAGGTCAGCTGGTCGATAAGTGTTGTGAAAATGGCTGCTACATAAGGATTAGAGAGACCACAGCAAAGTGTGTGGGAGGGAGACATAAGGAATAGAGAGACCACAGCAAAGTGCGTGGGGGGGGGGGGGGGGGGACATAAGGAACAGAGAAACCACAGCAAAAACATATAAAGAGAATAAATTAGTTAATGACTATAAGCAACCTTAACATATAGATGAAAGATATGACATCATAAGTGCAGTCAATATAAGATTATTTAATGTTTGAATGTGGATGAGAATTATGGACAGTTGTACTTTCCCAAAAGATGTGTGGTTGTCTCCCCTGTACCCTAGTAATGCCACACAGGGATGTCTGTGGCATTTCTTACTTTAAACTAGTCAGCTCACCACTATCATCTGGCCCCTGCTGTTCTAGGGAGGCAATATCATACCCCTTCTGTTTTAAAGAGACAATATCTTACCCCTTCTGTCCTAGAGAGGCAATATCTTACCACTTCTGTCCTAAAGAGACAATATCTTACCACTTCTGTCCTAGAGAGGCAATATCTTACCCCTTCTGTCCTAAAGAGACAATATCTTACCACTTCTTTCCTAAAGAGACAATATCTTACCCATTCTGTCCTAGAGAGGCAATATCTTACCACTTCTTTCCTAAAGAGGCAATATCTTACCACTTCTTTCCTAAAGAGACAATATCTTACCCCTTCTGTCCTAGAGAGGCAATATCTTACCACTTCTATCCTAAAGAGACAATATCTTACCACTTCTGTCCTAAAGAGATAATATCTTACCCCTTCTGTCCTAGAGAGGCAATATCTTACCACTTCTGTCCTAAAGAGACAATATCTTACCACTTCTGTCCTAGAGAGGCAATATCTTACCCCTTCTGTCCTAGAGAGGCAATATCTTACCCCTTCTGTCCTAAAGAGACAATATCTTACCACTTCTGTCCTAAAGAGACAATATCTTACCACTTCTGTCCTAAAGAGACAATATCTTACCCCTTCTGTCCTAAAGAGACAATATCTTACCACTTCTGTCCTAAAGAGACAATATCTTACCCCTTCTGTCCTAAAGAGAAAATATCTTACTCCTTCTGTCCTAAAGAGAAAATATCTTACACCTTCTGTCCTAAAGAGACAATATCTTACACCTTCTGTCCTAAAGACAAAATATCTTACACCTTCTGTCCTAAAGAGAAAATATCTTACACCTTCTGTCCTAAAGAGAAAATATCTTACCCCTTCTGTCCTAAAGAGACAATATCATACCCTTTCTGACCTAGAGAGGCAATATTATACCCCTTCTGACCTAGAAAGACAATATCATACCCCTGCTGTCCTAGAGAGACAATATCATACCCCTGCTGCCCTAGAGAGGCAATATCTTACCCCTGCTGTCCTAGAGAGACAATATCATACCCCTATTGTCCTAGAGAGGCAATATTATACCCCTTCTGACCTAGAGAGACAATACCATACCCCTGCTGTCCAAGAAAGGCAACATTATATCCATGCTGCCCAAGAGATACAATATAATACCCCTGCTGCCCTAGAGAGGTAACATCATACCCTTGCATAATATGCTGTGCACTAATTTGACATTAATCTAATAGAATGCTTTACTCTAATTTGACATTAATCTAATAGTATGCTGTGCACTAATTTGACATTAATCTAATAGAATGCTTTACTCTAATTTGACATTAATCTAATAGAATGCTTTACTCTAATTTGACATTAATCTAATAGTATGCTGTGCACTAATTTGACATTAATCTGATAGAATGCTTTACTCTAATTTGACATTAATCTAATAGTATGCTGTGCACTAATTTGACATTAATCTGATAGTATGATGTGCACTAATTTGACATTAATCTGATAGTATGATGTGCACTAATTTGACATTAATCTGATAGTATGATGTGCACTAATTTGACATTAATCTGATAGTATGATGTGCACTAATTTGACATTAATCTGATAGTATGATGTGCACTAATTTGACATTAATCTAATAGTATGCTGTGCACTAATTGACATTAATCTAATAGTATGATGTGCACTAATTTGATAAAACAAATTAAGTTGACCAATATACAGCTTTATTTAAACTTGGACTGTTCAGGCAGAAAGATGTGCTGGGACTGTTTGCCTGTTCATCATCATCATCATCATCATCTCTGAAAGAAATGAGCTTAAGTAGCTATTGGCAGGTACAAGCATTGGATACATTGTTTAGGGGGAAGGGGGGAGGGGGGGTGTTGTTGTTAACAACCTTCATATCAGGAAATGTGAATGGGGTAAGACACAATGGCATGAGTGGACAGTCTTGACTTCACCAAGACACATACGGCCAGGGTGAGGAGGCTAGTGATTGGTATAATATCCTAAATATGAACCGGATAAAAGTTCAATGAAGTAAAGCAACAGACCCGATGCATGAAGTCTAAATATGAACTGGATAAAAGTTCAATGAAGTAAAGCAACAGACCTGATGCATGAAGTCTAAATATGAACTGGATAAAAGTTGAATGAAGTAAAGCAACAGACCTGATGCATGAAGTCTAAATATGAACTGGATAAAAGTTGAATGAAGTAAAGCAACAGACCTGATGCATGAAGTCTAAATATGAACTGGATAAAAGTTGAATGAAGTAAAGCAACAGACCTGATGCATGAAGTCTAAATATGAACTGGATAAAAGTTGAATGAAGTAAAGCAACAGACCCGATGCATGATGTGATTCTCATGGCAGTGCGCTATTCCCTTGAGTAGCATCAACATATAGGACTTGACTTGAGCCTCAGTCAGGGGACTTACAACCTGTCGGATGACTTCACATAGGTCTGATGGCATGAACTCAAACACAAACACTAGAAGAGACCCATGAGGAAACACTTCCCGCAGCCTCACAACCTGAAGATGATGTCATGGACAATGAATACAGGTTGATAGAAACTAATTCAACACTTGCTCAACACTTGCTCAACAAGGTCAGCACTTGCTCAACACGGTCAACACTTGTTCAACAAGGTTAGCACTTGCTCAACAAGGTTAGCATTTGCTCAACAAGGTCAACACTTGCTCAACAAGGTCAACACTTGCTCTACAAGGTAGCACTTGCTCAACAAGGTCAACACTTGCTCAACAAGGTCAACACTTGCTCTACAAGGTTAGCATTTGCTCAACAAGGTCAACACTTGCTCAACAAGGTCAACACTTGCTCTACAAGGTAGCACTTGCTCAACAAGGTCAACACTTGCTCAACAAGGTTAGCACTTGCTCAACAAAGTCAACACTTACTCAACAAGGTCAACACTTGCTCAACAAGGTCAGCACTTGCTCAACAAAGTCAACACTTACTCAACAAGGTCAACACTTGTTCAACAAGGTCAGCACTTGCTCAACAAGGTTAGCACTTGCTCAACAAAGTCAACACTTACTCAACAAGGTCAACACTTGCTCAACAAAGTCAACACTTACTCAACAAGGTCAACACTTGCTCAACAAAGTCAACACTTACTCAACAAGGTCAACACTTGCTCAACAAGGTTAGCACTTGCTCAACAAAGTCAACACTTACTCAACAAGGTCAACACTTGTTCAACAAGGTCAGCACTTGCTCAACAAGGTTAGCACTTGCTCAACAAAGTCAACACTTACTCAACAAGGTCAACACTTGCTCAACAAGATTAGCACTTGCTCAACAAGGTCAACACTTGCTCAACAAGGTTAGCACTTGCTCAACAAGGTCAACACTTGTTCAACATTGCCAACACTTGCTCAACAAAGTCACAACCTGCCATTGCATCACTAGCCTTATGTCATGTGTGTGGGAGTGATCTGGGATCCATTGCATAAATTTATTACACAAATGTATCACTCTCACAAACTTATTACATAAGTGTATCACTCTCACAAACTTATTACACAAGTGTATCACTCTCACAAACTTATTACATAAGTGTATCACTCTCTCAAACTTATTACATAAGTGTATCACTCTCTCCAGCTTGCCTCACGCTATACTCACATAAGGATTACTTTCAATTTCTTGAAGTGCCTTGATTTCCCTGTAACAAACATATAGACAAGATATCAACATCAAACATATAGGCAACATATCAATGCTATGTTTGTTTTTCTGTTTGAGAAATGCACCTTCCTTTGTTTCCATTTTCTGTTATGATTCTAACCTCTCAATGTCTACCACAAAAACAATCTTATGTTAATCATTGTCTGGGTGCTGGTCTCAACCAAATGTTTCATCTAGATTTTATTTTGCTGGTCTGTGCCTGGTAGACTTATCTAAGTTAAAATGTAATCTTACTAGTTTTGTGATCTTGATCATTGTAATCTTATCCTATCTGGCATACTCTCACTTACCTATTTTCCCAGAGCACATAGGTATGTTCATTCTTCTTATTATTTTGACACTTGTTCACTTTCTGTTTATCTATTCCCCTCACAAGCCATCAGGTATTCTGTTCAATGCCCTAGACTATGTACCAACACCAGCTAACATAACTTGTAGACAACATGCACTTATAACAGGACAGTATGTGGCTGCTATCTTAACGAAACTGTCACTCACCTCAAAGCTGTATTGGGAATTCCTTCTTCAGGATTTCTTAGTGAGACCTTTTTTAGAGCAACAATGTCCCCACTCTAGGCAAGACAACAAAGGACAAGATTAATAGAGTTGTACCAACACAGTTAAAAACATCAAATATCAGAACTTAGAACAAACACAATTATCATCCTTCTCAATTTATCATTGTCATATTTTCATAAATGTATTTCCCACCCTCACTGATACATGAGAGAGCTGGACAACAACTAATGAAATAGAAAATAGATTGGAAGCATTTGAAAACAAATATCTCTGGAAAATACTTTGTACACCATGGAATGAATTTAAGACTAGTGCAGAAATAAAAGAAATATGGTGGATAGTCGGCTGAAAATTAGTTTCCTCATATTCCAAGTCTGACTTGCTGTAGTTTCCTCATATTCCAAGTATGGCTTGCTGTAGTTTCCTCATATTCCAAGTATGGCTTGCTGTAGTTTCCTCATATTCCAAGTATGGCTTGCTGTAGTTTCCTCATATTCCAAGTCTGGCTTGCTGTAGTTCCCTCATATTCCAAGTTTGGCTTGTAGTTTCCTCATATTCCAAGTCTGGCTTGCTGTAGTTTCCTCATATTCCAAGTCTGGCTTGCTGTAGTTTCCTCATATTCCAAGTGTGAATTTGCTGCAGTTTCCTCATATTCCAAGTCTGGCTTGCTGTAGTTTCCTCATATTCCAAGTCTGGCTTGCTGTAGTTTCCTCATATTCCAAGTGTGAATTTGCTGCAGTTTCCTCATATTCCAAGTGTGAATTTGCTGTAGTTTCCTCATATTCCAAGTGTGAATTTGCTGCAGTTTCCTCATATTCCAAGTCTGGCTTGCTGTAGTTTCCTCATATTCCAAGTGTGAATTTGCTGCAGTTTCCTCATATTCCAAGTCCGGCTTGCTGCCAAAGCTACTGAGTTAAGTGCTCTGTGCACACCGTGAGCTGTGCGTTTCATCCGTTTTGATCGTGTTTTGATATTCCCATTGCTTACGATGAATGATGATATTGTATGATAGGGAACAGATGGCTGTGTTCAATTTCTGTGTAGTTTCACCTTATGTCTTTTGGCATGTGCTGAGACTGCTATGATTGGGACTGCAGCTACCTTTCTTTGTTTGGGAGATGAGATATTAATTCAGATGATTCCACTGGCATGGGTGGTTGAGCAATTATAGATTTTAATTCGTTTGCAGTGATACCGGGGTCTTCCATAACCATAACAAAGCTTCTAAAAATAGCAAAAGAAGATGGTAGTCATATGTTGGCCATGTGACGAGAAGAGACAACAAGAGAAGATAGTGGTCATATGTTGGCCATGTGATGAGAAGAGATAACAAGAGAAGATAGTGGTCATATGTTGGCCATGTGATGAGAGGAGATAACAAGAGAAGAAAGTGGTCATATGATGCCATGTGATGAGAAGAGACAACAAGAGAAGAAAGTGGTCATATGTTGGCCATGTGATGAGAAGAGATAACAAGAGAAGTAGATGGTCATATGTTGGCCATGTGATGAGAAGAGATAACAAGAGAAGTAGATGGTCATATGTTGCCATGTGATGAGAAGAGATAAAAAGAGAAGTAGATGGTCATATGTTGGCCATGTGATGAGAAGAGATAACAAGAGAAGTAGATGGTCATATGTTGCCATGTGATGAGAAGAGATAACAAGAGAAGAGTGGTCATATGTTGGC
Organism: Megaustenia siamemsis; assembly: GCA_032433765.1. Taxonomy (NCBI): domain Eukaryota; kingdom Metazoa; phylum Mollusca; class Gastropoda; order Stylommatophora; family Ariophantidae; genus Megaustenia; species Megaustenia siamemsis. Next base: position 6,201,769 of record JAVIAB010000117.1, on the reverse strand, counting down.
CATGTGATGAGAAGAGACAACAAGAGAAGAAGGTGGTCATATGTTGGCCATGTGATGAGAAAAGACAAGAAAAGAATTTCAAAGCAGGCCATCAAATGAAAACAAAAGCATGAAAGAAAAAGGCCAACTTAGAGAAACACTAAGAAGAACACTGAGATATGTGACAAAAACAGCAGGCATCAGCTCCCTCACTGTGATTGAACAATTCAACCAGAATAGAGTCTTGCGATGAGACACAATGCAGCAGATCCTGTGCAAAGTCTGACGCTTGATAACAAATACCATCAGACACAAAAAGTCTAAAATTTTTGCCCTATGTGATATCTTCGACTCAGGCAAGCAGGCAGACAGATAGACAGACAGACAGAGAGATAGACAGATATATTGAGACTAATCATCATTATCAATTACTGGAACACCATAGAAGATAAAATATGAAAAATGGTAGGAACAAAACCCTGCCAAGAATATATAGAACAGCTTAAATGGTTTGGCCACTGGTCAGAATGAATCCTTACCAATCACCATCAAGGGCGTTCTTCTAGAGAATGCATGGAAAAAGACCAAGAGGAAGACCCAGAAGAAGATGGATAGATGTAGTGACAGAGACATGTAACAACAAAGGAAAATCACTAATTCAGACAGTTCGAGCAGCGCAAGAATGACAAATGATATAACCACGACACCTTTTTGGTACCGGGAACCGCGACAGCTCAGTGGTTAGTGAACTGGACCACAAAGGATCAGAGGTAGGGTTCGATCCTAACCGACGGCTTCCAGGTTCACCCAGCCTTTAATGGGTACCGAGTTCTTTTCTTGGAAAGTAAAGCGGCACGGGCATAATACCGACCACATTACCCCAAAAATCATTTGCCGAAGGTCTGTAAAATTTATGCTCACTAACAACATATTCCCTATACACCACTTGGACGGGTTTCTGTGGTGCATCTTCCATCTCATGTTATTATTGTGCCCAAGTATTTGATGCGCTGAACTTGTTTCATATTTGTCATGTTTTTTTTTATACTGCATGATGGTGTTGATTCTTTCTTTGATATGACCATTACTTCAGTTTTCTTACTATTCAGACTGAGACCTTTTTTGTTGCTTTCTTTTACTATTATGTCTATCATTTCTTAAAGGACAAGGGGTAGGGTTCGATCCCAACCGACGGCTTCCGGGTTCACCCAGCACTTAAATGGGTACCGGATTTTTTTTCTGGGAAAGTAAAGCAGCACGGGTGTAATACCGACCACATTACCTCAAAAATTATGTGCTGAAGGTCTGTAAAATATAGGGTCACTAACACCATATTTCCCTATACGCCACTTGGCGTGACGGGGGTACTTTACTTTACTATCATTTCTTGTAATTCATTCTCTGTTATTATTAAATTACAAATCACATGACAGAGAAACTAAATTACCAATCACATGACAGAGTAACAAATTACCAATAGCATGACAGAAACTAAATTACCAATTGCATTACAAAAAAACTAAATTACTAATCACATGACAGTAAAATCAAATTATTAATCACATGACAGCAAAATCAAATTACCAATCACATGACAGCAAAATCAAATTATCAATCACATGACAAAGAAACCAGATTAAATGTTAAATGGCAAAAAAGCCAAAATAAGAAAGTTTAAGACCAACCTCAATGTGTTTGGCTTTCTGTACAATTCCATGAGCACCTTCACCTATCCTCCCAAGAATAATGTACTGCTCCATCGGAAAGAGTGGTATCACAAGATATAGGAGGCGGCCACTCTTCTAATGTCAATGTTCGTATCAATTAAGGATACCAAGGTTATGCCTCCTGTGCCTCTTTTGTCTTTCTCTTTTCCCACAACTGTTAATAAACACAAAGGACAGACTCAGTTATGGTTGAAACAAACAGGAAAATCAAGCAGATCAATAATATGTTACTTGCCCAATTGGCTGGCTTGTGTTATTTTTCAATCAACCTTTCTGGCAATGCTAAAACCATGATAATTAGACTACAGTCCAATTTCTGAACTACCTAACTACCTGCCTATCTATTTATCTATTGTCCTTTTGAGCCGAAGGTAGTGCATTGAGCAGATATTCTAGACTCTTGTGTCCAACGATCTTTGTTATCAAGTATGAGACCTTGCACAGGACCTGCATTGTATCTCACCACACTGTTCTGTTATGGCAAATTACTCAAACTCAGTAAGGAAGCTGATGCCTGCTGTTGTTGTTTCTCGCCTCAGTGTTATTTTTAGTCTTTCTCTAGGTCAGCCTCTTCTTTTTTTTACCCTGTGGTTCCCATTTGTGGGTTTGCTTTGAGATGCAGCTAGATCTTAATTGGAATTCATCATTTTCCTCCATTTTGGAACGAAACAGGAAATACACAATAAATCATTTAATTATATGTCATTACACACATGCTTGGAGCCTTGATAGCTCAGTGGTTAGTGAACTGGACTACAAAGGACAAAGGGTAGGGTTCTATCCCAACTGACGGCTTCCGGGTTCACCCAGCCTTTAATGGGTACCGGTTTTTTTTCTGGGAAAGTGAAGCGGTACAGGCGTAATACCGACCACATTACCTAAAAAATCATGTGCCGAAGGTCTGTAAAATTTATGGTCACTAACACCATAATTCCCTATATGCCACTTGGCGTGACGGGGGCACTTTACTTCACTTTTTTTACACACATGCTTGTACATCCATATTTTGTACACACTACTATTTGCATTGGGGTGTCCGGTTAGCGCAATCGATAGGCGGTTGGCTTACCACGGCAACAGCCGGGGTTCGTAATCCTGGCGAGGACACCTGGGTTTTACTAATTCCCTAAAAATTAATAGGAGCCGCGATAGCTCAGTGGTTAGTGAACTGGACTACTACCGACAAGGGGTAGGGTTCGATCCCAACCGACGGCTCCGGGTTCACCCAGCCTTAAATGGGTACCGGATTTTTTCTGGGAAAGTAAAAGCAGCACGGGCGTAATACCGACCACATTACCCCAAAAATCATGTGCTGAAGGTCTGTAAAATATAGGGTCACTAACACCATATTTCCCTATACGCCACTTGGCGTGACGGGGGGTACTTTACTTTTACTTTTTTACTATTTGCATTACCAAACTATATGATTGTACATGTCATTAATGCAGTTTCCCATATTTAATATGTGTATGTATCTGTGTGTGTGTGGAGTATTATGGAGTAAACATATGGAGAATCTTGGTCTAAAGTTGCCACAAAAACATTTCATTTCCAAACAATAAAGTCCAATCTCTGGTGGATAAAGTGATGTCTTTGGAGGAGATAGATCATAACATTAAATAAGGCACTTTACTCAAGTGATGTCTTTGGAGGAGATAGATCATAACATTAAATAAGGCACTTTACTCAAGTGATGTCTTTGGAGGAGATAGATCATAACATTAAATAAGGCACTTTACTCAAGTGATGTCTTTGGAGGAGATAGATCATAACATTAAATAAGGCACTTTACTCAAGTGATGTCTTTGGAGGAGATAGTCAGATCATAACATTAAATAAGGCACTTTACTCAAGTGATGTCTTTGGAGGAGATAGATCATAACATTAAATAAGGCACTTTACTCAAGTGATGTCTTTGGAGGAGATAGTCAGATCATAACATTAAATAAGGCACTTTACTCAAGTGATGTCTGTAGAGGAGACAGTCAGATCATAACAGTAAATAAGGCACTTTAATCAAGTGATGTCTGTAGAAGAGACAGTCAGATCATAACATTAAATGAGGCACTTTACTCAAGTGATGTCTGTAGAGGAGACAGTCAGATCATAACATTAAATAAGGCACTTTACTCAAGTGATGTCTTTGGAGGAGATAGATCATAACATTAAATAAGGCACTTTACTCAAGTGATGTCTTTGGAGGAGATAGATCATAACATTAAATAAGGCACTTTACTCAAGTGATGTCTTTGGAGGAGATAGTCAGATCATAACATTAAATAAGGCACTTTACTCAAGTGATGTCTTTGGAGGAGATAGATCATAACATTAAATAAGGCACTTTACTCAAGTGATGTCTTTGGAGGAGATAGTCAGATCATAACATTAAATAAGGCACTTTAATCAAGTGATGTCTGTAGAAGAGACAGTCAGATCATAACATTAAATGAGGCACTTTACTCAAGTGATGTCTGTAGAGGAGACAGTCAGATCATAACATTAAATAAGGCACTTTACTCAAGTGATGTCTGTAGAAGAGACAGTCAGATCATAACATTAAATGAGGCACTTTACTCAAGTGATGTCTGTAGAGGAGACAGTCAGATCATAACATTAAATAAGATACTTTACTCAAGTGATGTCTGTAGATGAGACAGTCAGATCCCCAGTCCTCTGGGGATTCCAAAAAGGGCTTGTTGTGTAATACTCTCAGTTGGCTTCCGTAGTGTGTGTCCTATCCAGCGCCATCGTCTTCCCTGTGTCTCTTTATCCACGGGTATTTGACTGGTACATTTCCATAATTCTATGTTAGTGATTTTGTCCTGCCATTTCCATCCTTTTATTCTGCATAAGCATCCATTAATGAAAGTCTGTATCTTCATGATTGTCAATTTTGTTGTTCTCCATGTTTCACAGCCATATAAATAGAACCAACTTAATATTTGAGTTGAAAATTTTTATTTTTGTATTTAACCTAATTTCTTTGGATTTCCATATGTTTCCCAGTGCAATGAAAGCTCCTCTTTCTTTTGATATCCTTATTTTGGTAGCATTTTCTGTTTCTCCCTCTTTATCTATATTACTGCCCAGATATATGTAAGATTGTACGTCTAGTAGAGGTATTTCTCCTAGTATTATTTGGTTATTGCCAACTGTATTAATTCTCAGAATGTTGGTCTTATCTCCATTAATCTTCAGTCCTAGCTGTTGTGATCTCTCATCAAGTATGCTCATTTTATCCTGCATCTGTTGATGGCTGTGTGATAGGAGAGCTATGTCATCAGCAAAGTCTAAATCATCAAGTTGTTTGGTCAATGATCACTGGATCCTATTTCTGTTGTTTTGAGTTATTTTCATAATCCAATCTATGGCCAGTAGAAAGAGAAATGGCGACAGAACGCATCCCTGCCTTACTCCTGTTCTTATTTCAAATGCTTCTGTAAGCTGTCCTTCATGCACCCCACTACATTTCGTTCCTTCATTCATTATATTTATCAGGTTAATAAACTTTATGGGGATTCCGTAATGACTCAGCAACTTCCAAAGCATTCTTCTGTCTAAACTGTCAAATGCCTTTTCGTAATCTATGAATCCAATATAAAGTTGGGATGTTAGTTCTAAACTTTGTTCAACTATTATACGTAGAGTAGTTATTTGATCAGCACATGATCTGTTCATCCTAAAACCTGCTTGTTCATCTCTCAAATGTTTCTCTATGGTCTCTTTTAGTCTCTCCTGAATGATTCTGCTTAATATTTTTCCTGGCACTGATAGTAGCATAATTCCCCTATAATTTGTGCACTCCTGTAAACTTCCTTTCTTTGGTAGTTTGATCATATAGCCTTCTTTCCAGTCTTTAGGTATTTCTTCCCTCTCCCAAATTTTATCTAATAGATTATGTAACATCTTGGTAGAGGTGTTAATATCTGTTTTGAGGCTTCCGAAGGAATTTCATCTGGTCCTATGGCTTTACCATTTTTTAATAGTTTGATGGCTTTCATTATTTCTTCTTTGCTTGGTTTTCCACAGTTAACGTGTAACTCTTCTTCTGCTGGTAGTATACCTGGAGGATTATTTGAACCGGGTCTATTAAAAAGTTCTTCAAAATGATCTTTCCATCTCTCCATTTATTCCCTTATAAGCAGATTTCCTTTCTTATCTTTAATAAAGGCATTGATCTGTTTGTATTTTCCACTTAATTTCTTTGTGCTATTGTACAGTTCTTTCATATTCCCTTTATTTGCTGCTTCTTCTGCCTCTTTTGCTAGTTCATCTATGTATTTCCTCTTATCCCTTTTAATGCATCTTCTCACTTCTTTGTTCACCTCTGTGTAAGCTTCCTGTGTCTTGGCTTTATTACTTCTCGTTTTGCTTTTATTTATGTCTGCTTTCTTGTTCTTTCTTTCTTTAATTTTGTCCAGGGTCTCTGCTGTCATCCATGCCTTATTCTGGCATTCTCTTTTCCCTAGTGTTTCTTCGCATGTCTCTTTCCATATAACTTTTACCTGTTTCCAATGATCTTCTATATTTATTGTATTTTCTAGTTGTTGGAGGACTTGGTATTTGTATTTCATCTTCTGATAGCCAGACTTAAAATTAAACTAAAAAGGTATACTATAACGAATAAGGGTTGAAAGTATTTCAATGTAGGGCTTCTTAAAGAACAAGGAATTAAAGATAAATTCGCAGTCATAATATCAACAGATGTGTGGCCCTACTTTGCAATTATTTTATCAATTTGATATAACTTTGTCTTCTTAGTTTGTCTAACAAGTTGCAACAACTCTGGTTTTAACTGGGTGTTTTGAAAGGAAACATTTTCTTTTCTAAGCCATGTGATGATTTGATCTTTTGTGCTTGATGAATTAGGAACTATGTCCTCCAGTGCTACCGCATTATGATAGGATGCATTGTCCATTACAAGACATGAAGGTATATACAGAATGGGGAGTAGAGTGTTCTCTATCCAGTCTCTGAAAATGTGTCCATTCATTTCAGTGTGGTAGTCCCTATTGTCTGTAGACTTTGATTGAAAAATAAGTTGTGTGTCATTAACAAGACCATTCTCTCTACTGCCAGCACGTACCCATATAATGTGTTGTCATTTGCTGCTGGGAATGCTTCTTTTATTTTCTCTATCAACAGATTGCCATCCTTTTCTCATATGTATGATGAGCATTGACCCTCGTTTCAACCAAATATACTGTATCGTAGCCTTCCATTCGTCGCTCACGGATCTGCCTCAGGTATTTGCTTCAGGCAACTATCAGGTGTGGTTTTTCACAAACAATATTTCTACAATTAGCACATTTTCTAAAAGTGAAACCAACGCCTCTTATGATCTTCTAAAGAGTTGTTTTTGAGATTTCAATATCACATTCTAATTGGAGACGAACTTTAAGTTTGCTCAGTCTAACAGGTTGATTCGCTTCAAACATTTTCAAAATTTCACGTCTTATAACATCTTTGTCAAAATCATCAACTTTCATTTTTTCTTATTTGCTTGACCATCACCTCTGCAGAGTCAAAGTTCTTTTCTATACATCGATTGAAAGTCTTTCTATCTATATTTAGAGCTGTTCATGTTCTGTTTTCTGGGGTTTTTTTTATATCATAATATAAACGACCCCTTTTAGTTTCCTTGCAAAAGTGCATGTACAATAATACAGTTACCTTTTGCATAGTGATGAATTTACACTTTAAACTCTTCACGGTTTTAAAAATCAAGTAGTCACTTCACAACAACTTACAAATTATCACATATAAAGGAATATTCATTAATAGTAAATATTTTGTTGAAATACACCTCTGGACCAATTTAACAAGAAACCAGAAAAGAAAAGACAAAAAAAAAAAAACCTCGGAGTGGTGTGCATCTTCCAAGTTACGAGTAGGAAACAGTGCTAAGATTGTGGGGAGCGCACGTGAAATTTGCCTTTCTAATGGTGAGTTTATGACAACAAATGTGGGTATTGTAAAATCATAAAATTTAGGACAAGCAAGAAAATCATATTTTGTATATACCTCAAAGCAGCAAAAATCTTTCCTAACTAATGCATGACAGTTGGGGAAAAAACCAGACTGAAGGTCGGTGAAAAAATAAGATTTCACGAAAAAGAATTACAGAAATTCATCAAACAGTTTCCGAAATAATTAATAAATTATGTGGGCACGCATTTCTGAACGAACTAACTTTGTATTATGCATCTATCTATTGACCTTTCGAGCCGTAACCGGCCCATAGGGCGTAGACCAAGATACACCTTCTCCTATATGAATTTTTGTTCTAGCAGTTTTCTTTTAAAGATATTTTATCAAATCTCGCCATCTGTCTCTGTTCTGTGCAAGCAGTTCTATCTCATTGAGGGAGCCGATTCCTGCTGCTCATAAGCTATACTAAACTATACATATTTATTATACATAAACTATACATTGTTTCATCATTGTATAGTTAAGTTTCTCCGTTTCTGAAGTTTCTTACCAACCACCTGTCTGAGTCAGAGTGTCTGTGTGTATAGTATACACTAAAGAACAATCAATTGGTTGAGGCTAGCGTTAGTTTATTCAATAATTAATGGAGTCGTTTATTACGTAGAGACGTGTTTGGATATTACAATGTGACCTGAGTAGCCAGCATCAGAATGGAGGAGACAGTGAACACCAGCGACCAACGCCAACAAGACGGGACAGAGCAGCCGCCATTGCTGAACGTTGACACTGGCAACGACACGACCAGATTTTGCTCAATTTTAAGCTTTCTCTTCATAAATTTGGCTTTTATTTGTTGTAGATCTGTGACCAGGGTCTGATATAGAGGGGAGACAAATAGTAATAAATGGATACTTTTGTGGCGGGAAACTTCTGAGGTGATAGATCTGCGAATTATTTCAGGGGAAAAGGTATGTTTACAACACTTGGAACAAAATCATAAATAATCAACAACAGAAAAAAAAAAGAATGGTTATGGAAGGCCCGGTAAATGAATTAAAATCCATAATTGCTCAACCGCCCGTACCAGTGGGATCATCCGAATTACTATCTCATCTCCCAAACAAAGAAAGGTAGAAAAACAAAGGATGATGTTCCGAAGCAGGATCGAACTCGTACTCCTCGGCACAGCGCATTGCCACGAGAAACCAAACGCTAGAGCACACGGCCAACTCAGCTATATAAAAAATATAGCTATCATTGGAGATGTCTTTCACGCAGGTGTACTCATGACTATAGCATAGGGTTACGATCACAACTCGAGAATAAATTGTGTATCTGTATTTTCCTATTAAGACAAGTATCTTCCGGATAGGGTAGGGCTGAATACTTGCGTTGCAGATAAACAGTTATAGGACGAAACAGCATGAATAGTAGTTTATGGACAGGAAGCAGTCGGTGACCAGTTATTGTTGGAGCATTCTATCAAAACGGGAGAAAGTCTCATATTTGTTCATTAACACTTAACTGTTGTAACCCGAATTTCCAGAAGTGTGACCACCTTTGTAATAATCAGTACCGTTAACTGAAAGATCGTAGATGAGATCGATCGTTACAATAACGACTCATCAAGTGTCTCTCTACCTTGTGAAGTTTCTATCTGGAATTGAGACTATGAGGTCGGCCCTTGGGCTACAATCCTTGGCAACTGCCGGTAATGATATATCAGCCCTACACATAGTGGACTCTGTCTTGTTAACTGCAGCCTCCCTGAACTTTGCCTAATCTGTTACATTCTATTACTAAACTACATCACGTCAACACAAGATATCTGTCCTTTGTTTAGGTCACTAGCTAACTAATTGACTACTTGTTGTAGGTTCTGATAATCTCTACTATAGCAACGACCACAGCCAGATCCGATTTCTCTGACTAAAACTTCTGGTGTGCGAACAATTGAGTTATTTGCGGGTCATCATCATTGCACTCCGAACATGTCCATAGGTGCTCAGATCCCCTCCTCAGCAATTCCCGCAGTGTCCAGCGACTGACGACTCCAGTTCTATGTTGGTTGATAAGTCTTCTTACACGGCCACTAAGTTTCTCTTTTCTGGCTATGCCCATCTTAACTCCCATTTCCGTCATCCGAAGAAGTGACGTGGATCCGTGTTTGTCGAAGTCCTGTGCTCTTCCCACATCTCGGAGGGCATTGATGATGTCCGCCCGATCCATTGGTTGTCCGTCCTCAACGACAGCGCAGCTAGCCAACCTGTCCGCTCTTTCATTTCCCCGTACTCCCGCATGTCCAGGGACATAGACAAAGGTGACCTTACGTATTTTGGATTTCTGCAACGACTCTACCCATTGCATGCGTACAGAGCCCGCCTCCACTTTTTTTTATCATGCTCATCGAATCACTCAGTATACATGCGTGTGTGTAGTCTTGTGACTCTAGCCATTTGAATGTCTTGGTCACTGCCATCACCTCCATTGTCATGCTACTCGTGGTCATGACGTATGCACCACTATCTTCGTAGACTGTTCTGCCTGCCTAGCGTGCTGTAAATGCCCATGCACTTCTTTGGTGTCGTCTTACAGAACCGTCTGTACTGCATCTTTCTCATCGGTGTTATCGCAGATGAAGCCGTTGACCTCAGCATTAACCACGACCGGGTTCTGTTCCCTACTTTTCCTGTCGAGTTTGACAATACACGAGAAAGTCCTCTTGAATGACGTAGCACCGGTATCCACTCCTCACCAACGCTGATATTGGTAAGCCCATAGACCTGTTTGATGACATCTTCTGCTCGACCCACCCAATGATTTGCCTCTTTTTAGCCTGGCAGCTTTCCCTGTGTTGAGCACGTGGTGCAATGGATGCTCTGTATCTGTACTAATCTTCAGGTATGCTCGTGATCTCCAGATCTTGATTCTGTCATCCGTGGTTTGAAAGTCAAGAAGATACCTCATTGCTACACAGGGAGTGTCCCTTGTACATCCCATGGAAATGCGCATAGCTTCATTTTGTATTTCCTCCAGCCTATCAATTTGAGTCGTACTGACAGTAAGAATTGCCAGGTCACACCCGATTGGTGCGAGGACTAATCCCTGGAACAGAAGAGTAAGTAGCCTCTGCTGGATGTTGGCAGCTGCCATGACCTTCAAGGCGGCTAATCCTTTGTGGGATTTTATCACATGGTCGACGTGGTCCCGAAAACACAGGCTGCGATCAAACTTAACTCCGAGGTATGTCATCAACTTGTCCCTGGTCACCTCATCAGCTCCCATTCGTACTACTGGTGTGGTCGTATTAACGATATGATTGTTACGGGAGAACCATGAAACTGATGCTTTATTAGGATTAACCAAGGCACCTGAAACTACACACCAGGAAGAGATGTGATCGAGTTCGTCTTGCATTGTGGAGTCGATTCCCCGGCTGTCTCTTCCCTGTCGATATACCAGAATATCATCAGCAAAAGTCATAGTTCTTCCCTCCCATCCAGCTGTTGTTCCGTGATCGTTATTGTGTACACGTTAAATAGAACTGGTGACAATGGTGAGCCTTGTGGCAGCTCTGAACAAATGGATGTTGGCTTAGATGACCAACTTCCACATCTGAGTATCACCTTCCTCTGAAACAGTGCCGCGGCGATCCATTTAATGAGGAAGGGGTGCACCGCTAGTTTGAGGAACATATGCATGAGATATTAAAATGGTACCCTGTTGTATGCATCCTCCAGATCTATAACAGCAGCACATATCTCCTCTCGTCTGTGGAAGCCTTCGAAGACGTCATAGGCAAATACTGCCGCATTGAGCCATGTCTCTTTGTTATATCTATAACCTCTGAGTGTGGGCGGGAATGCGCGTTCTGTTCAAGGTGACAGGTGAGGACACGAGCAACTATTTTCTCCAGCAGCTTGCCCGCAGTGTTCTCCATTGTGATGATTCTGTAGGCACTGATCTGAGAATGGTCCTTGTTTGGCTTCGGTAGCGGTAGTAAGTAGCTGTGTAGCCACTCCTTAATCTGGCCACTCCGAATGCTGGCATTAAACTCATTGGCCAGTATTGTCAAGTCGTCGTCAGCGAAATCGCCTATTTCATCGTACCGAACACCGTATGAACCAGGAGCAGTGTTGTGTGACCTTATAAGCGTCGTGCGAATGGTATCGGTTGTGATTGTGAGATTTTCTTCCAGCACTACATCCTTACACAATTTTGACAGCGATCCCCGTATCCTCATTCTTACAGCCTCATTTCTTTGGTCCGTCTGCTCAATGTAGCGGGCAAGCAGGGCCTTCCCTTTGCTCTCATAAGATTTTGTGAGAACAATTATATATATCAGCCCTGCTGGGTCTTCCCGCCAATATTAGTGTTATAGGGAGATCGCCTCTTGGCCACTACTATTTCTCAGCGGTTCTTTTTCTTATGGTTATTGAGGGTCCTCTGATACCCATGGCCAAACATTGAATCATCAAGCTACATTGTTAGACCCACCGATGGACTCTGAGTTTGTGCAGCGTGTCAAACATGACGCGACAGTGAGACACTTCATCCAGCGGTTCCCCACTTCCTTTTTAATCGTGAACCCTGAGTTGGCTATATATCGTTATCGGACAGCGGATCACAATTTTTGAACCGCCGATGCACGCGCATAACTCTGAAGTTGTAAGAGTGATTTCCCCCTTTTTTCTTATCCCTATTATTGGCACTAGCACTACTGTTAGGGATATCAACCTTGCAGGGACGTGTTTCCTTACATGATCGTTTACAAAACTATTACACTACAACTGTAACATTTCTACAACTGTAACATTTCTACACCTGCAACACTTCTACACCAGTAACAATTCTACTTCCTAATCCATCACCCACCAACCCACCCAGTCATCCGCCCATCCATATACCCACCCACACATAAATTCATCAATCCATCTATCCATTCATCCAATCATCAACCCCCACCTCCCATCCGTCCATCCATCCACTCATCCATCATCTATCCACCCACCAATCCACCCACCCATCTATCTACCCATCCATCCATAAAACTATCCACTCATCCACCCTTCCATCCATCCATCCATCCATCCATCCATCCTCCATCCATCCATCCATCCATCCATCCATCCATCCACCCACACATCCATCTAATCCCCCACCTACCCATATATCCATCCATCCATCCATCCATCCACCTACGTTTCCATCAATATACCTACCATACCTACCAATCCAATCAAATCACCCATCAACCCACCACCCAGCCACAAATCCATACATCCATTAATTCACTCACCCAACCATTTACCCATCCATCCATTAATTCACTCCCCTACCCATTTACCCACCCACCCATCAATTCATCCATTCATCTATCGACCCATCCACCTACCTATCCATACATCCATCCACTCACCCATCTATTCATCCACCCGTCCATTCATTCATTCATTCACCCACCCATCCATTCATCCACCCGTCCATCTACCCGTCCATTCACCCATCTATCCATCCATCCATTCATCTAAATACTCACCCATCCATCCATCAACTCATCCACCCACCCACCCACCCACCCATCCATCCATCCACACACCCATCCATCCATCCATCCATCCATCCATCCATCCATCCAATCATCCATTTATCTGAACACCCACCCATCCATCCACCCATCCATCCATCCCACCCATCCACCCATCCACCCATCCATCCATCCATCCATCCATCCATCCATCCATCCATCCATCCATCCATTTATATGAACACCCGCCCATCCATCCACCCATCCATCCATCCACTCATCCATCCATCCATCCATCCGTCCGTCCATCCATCCATCCACTCATACATTCATCTAAACATCCACCTATCCATCCATCCATCAACTCATCCACCCATCCATCCATCCAACCCACCCACCCATCCATCCATCCATCCATCCATCCATCCATCCATCCATCCATCCATTTATCTGAACACCCGCCCATCCATCCACCACCCATCCAACCATCCGTCCACCCACCCATCCATCCATCCACTCTTGCATCCACCCTTTGTTCCACACACCCATACACCCACCATCCATCCACCTACCTACCCACCCACCGTACACCCAGCCATACACCCATCCATCCACCATCCCTTCTATTCACCCACTCACCCATACACCCATCCATACACCTACCCAATCATCCATCTACCCATCCATCCATCACCCACCCATCCACCCACCCACCCACCCACCAATACAATATACATACAAGACAGATAATACATTCGACAATACACAAGACAAGCAATAGATTGGGCAGATAACACACGAGAGAGAACATTGACAAAACAGACAATACACTAGACAGATAACACACGAGAGAGAACATTGATAAAACAGACAATACACTAGGCAGATAACACACGAGAGAGAACATTGACAAAACAGACAATACACTAGGCAGATAACACACGAGAGAGAACATTGACAAAACAGACAATACACTAGGCAGATAACACACGAGAGAGAACATTGATAAAACAGACAATACACTAGGCAGATAACACACGAGAGAGAACATTGACAAAACAGACAATACACTAGACAGATAACACACGAGAGAGAACATTGACAAAACAGACAATACACTAGGCAGATAACACGCGAGAGAGAACATTGACAAAACAGACAATACACTAGGCAGATAACACACGAGAGAGAACATTGACAAAACAGACAATACACTAGGCAGATAACACGCGAGAGAGAACATTGACAAAACAGACAATACACTAGGCAGATAACACACGAGAGAGAACATTTACAAAACAGACAATACACTAGACAGATAACACACGAGAGAGAACATTGACAAAACAGACAATACACTAGGCAGATAACACACGAGAGAGAACATTGACAAAACAGACAATACACTAGACAGATAACACACGAGAGAGAACATTGACAAAACAGACAATACACTAGACAGATAACACACGAGAGAGAACATTGACAAAACAGACAATACACTAGACAGATAACACACGAGAGAGAACATTGACAAAACAGACAATACACTAGGCAGATAACACACGAGAGAGAACATTGACAAAACAGACAATACACTAGGCAGATAACACACGAGAGAGAACATTGACAAAACAGACAATACACTAGGCAGATAACACACGAGAGAGAACATTGACAAACAGACAATACACTAGACAGATAACACACGAGAGAGAACATTGACAAAACAGACAATACACTAGACAGATAACACACGAGAGAGAACATTGATAAAACAGACAATACACTAGACAGATAACACACGAGAGAGACAATAGACAAAGACTGAAAATACCTAGACAAACAGTATACTTGGCAAACGGTACATTAGGCAAACAGTACACTAGGCAAAAAAGACACTAGCCAAACATCATCATCATCATCGAGTGTCTTCTCCGCAACGAAGGTTGGCTACCATGGATCGCCATTCTACTCTGTTTCTTGCTTTGATGGTGCAGGCTGTCATAGATTAACTTGTCCATCTTTTGATATTACTCGTCCATGTTAGTCTTGGTCTGCCTCTGCCTCTTTTACCTTGTATTTTTCCTTCCAATATTACTTTTAGTAGGCTGTTGTGTCTTTTAACATGCCCCCAAAATTTCATTTGTCTTGTCTTAATTGTATTTAGTAGTTCTCTTTTTTATTTTCAGTTGTTTTAAAACTTCATCGTTTGTTATATTTTGTTTCCATCCATTCTACCTATTCTTCTATAAATCCACATTTCAAAGGCTTCAATTTTCTGTTCTGTTTTCTTAGCCAAACTTAATACTAGATAAAAACAATATACTAGATAGATAGTACACTAAACAAAATTACACTGGAAAAAAAGACCCGTTTTAAATAAACTAGACAATAACACACAAACAGAAACAAGACAAACAAAAGCACTAAAAAAAACAAATAACAAATACAATAAAATAAACAATCTTAAAGGTAGAGCACTTATCTTGTTTGGCCAGCTCGACAGTCTGAGCAATAAGAAGTCGCTAAATGTCTAGACGCCAGCACGTGCAGAACAAAGAACTAAGAACATAGCCCAACTGTACACCTATCCCCTACCCAGTGCCGTAGCATCGGTTTCCAAAGCTTGAAGTAAAGTAAATACTCCACCCCTGCTATTTCGTTTGTTTATTATTACAATTGTTACGACCCATGATTATGCAAAGATTTATGTTGCCTTCCGTCGGTTTGTTTACGGTTAACTCCGCTAGCCTTTGACTAAAACGTCTCACCTATAAAGAAGTCATGTTGTTTTACATTAGTGTACCCTCCCTTAGCCTTCTACTCTACCGAGCATACCTGCAAGGCAGCATATTGTACTATCTACTGCATATAGTAGCAGGTAAAATTACCCGACCTGACATTTATTATTGTATTACTGTTATTATTATAAATTAACGACGACCAGACAGGTCAGTCTACGATGTTAAGACAGGCCATTTACAATGTTAAGACAGGTCAGTGTATGGTGTTAAGACAGGTCATGTGTATGATGTTAAGACAGATCATTTACGATGTTAAGACAGATCATTTACGATGTTAAGACAGGCCAGTCTACGATGTTAAGACAGGTCAGCTACGATGTTAAGACAGGTCAGTCTACGAAGTCAACACATGTCAGCCTACCATGTTAAGACAGATCTACGATGTTACATAAAGAAACAATGCAAGTATTAATAAATGGGAAACTAACAGACAGACATATTTCAACTTGGCAGACAGTTAAGTAGAAAACATATGTTAAATGAGAGATCTGAGGTGGGTGCCAGGTAATGTGCCTCGCTCGGGGTGGAGGCAAAGGAAAATCTTGGAAGCTCTTGGCGCCCGGCCATTGGAGAAATAAATCAAGAGAGAGAGAGAGAGAGAACACACGAGAGAGAGAGAGACAGCACGGGAGAGCGAGAGAGAGAGAGTGAGTCTATTGAAACAGGTGTGTGTTTGTGTGTGTACTAGTGTTGCTGTTGTGTCGTGTGTGAGAGAAGTGAGCACGATTGGTCAGAATGACCCAGTCTATGTGATTGAAGAGTGAACGCCCACAATCAGACATCAAGAGGGACCACTCTCAGACATGTTTAGATGCACACAGACTCAAGTACATGCTACCACAACTTCTTCTGTATGGCTCGCGGACGCGCGCGCGCACACACACACACACACGCGCGCGCGCACTTCTTTCTTTTCTCTTTCTCACTGATACCGAAAAGGTGTCGTGGTTTATATCATTTAGCGTTCTTGAGCTGCTCGAACTGTCCGAATTAGTGAATTTCCTTTGTTGTTACATGTCTCTATCACTGCATCTATTCATCTTGTTGGTTCATTATCAACACAAAATACTTCTGTATTATCGATCAGCCATGACAGCTTCATGGACAGCAAACTTCTCTTTAACTGTTCGTTTAGTCGGTCCGTAGTTGCCAGGCGTTATCAGTAACAAAACTAAATACGTCATCATGCCAGGAATACTCTTTAAACATTCTAGGAAGCCAAACTAACATCGTTAAGGTCATAGATGGCAAAACTGTAAAAAAGCTGACAGAAGAAATTATGTAATTATGACCATGAACTGAGAGCCGCGATAGCTCAGTGGTTAGTGAACTGGACTAAAAGGACAAGAGGTAAGGTTCGATCCCAACCGACTGCTCTGGTTCACCCAGCCTTTAATGAGTACCGGATTTATTTCTGGGAAAGTAGAGCGGCACGGGCGTAATACCGACCACATTACCCCCAAAAATCAGTGCCGAAGGTTTCTAAAATTTATGGTCATTAACAACCTATTCCCTATACGCCACGTGGCGTGACGGGGGTACTTGACTTTTTTTTAATGACCATGAACTGATACGTTGCATGAAGCGTCCAGTCCTAAATCGATTTATCTCTGTTTTTCTGAAAGTGAAGACATTTGACAATCTCTCGTTAAGTTCTGAATCAGCAAAGTTGTCTTTTCCGTGAATTTTGTTGTCATTAACAGCTGGTGTAAGGGACCGCTAAGTTTGTTGTCCACCGGTTGGGATTTTTATTTATGATTTCTCTCTGCGACAACCACCCC
Organism: Megaustenia siamemsis; assembly: GCA_032433765.1. Classification (NCBI taxonomy): domain Eukaryota; kingdom Metazoa; phylum Mollusca; class Gastropoda; order Stylommatophora; family Ariophantidae; genus Megaustenia; species Megaustenia siamemsis. The sequence continues at coordinate 6,184,017 of JAVIAB010000117.1, read as the reverse complement.
TGGTCTCGGCAGCGAGGCCCGGCTTGAAACGTCAGTTACTCATCGACGGAAAAAAACATGAGTACCTCCGAAGTCGGAGTTATCTGCCTGTGCGGCGAGGGACCCATGTGCACACGGCTGCCAGGGAAAAATGGATTAACACGCAAAATTCACTTCCTAGTGTCTAGGGACTTCGTCAGAGTTGAAAGCTGGCGAACGCAACAACAACAACAATATATTAGATGCTGTTTTACTGAACAGTTTCTCTCGTGTCTGAATCTGCCAATATTGGACAGACAGATCCGACCACAGAACGAACAATATGTATTCGTAGTGATTGCTCCCGCCTCCTTTCTCCTTTTTGTCTTCTGAATTTGATATCAGCACTGCCTCAAAAGTTGCCGTGCGATTTTTTTATTTTATTTTTGTTCTCCATGTGCTAAGATCTGCAGCCACATCTTCCCAGTTTCTTTCACTGATAGAGAATTCCCTCAAGGAAGCCCTGCAAACATCTTTATATCTCAGCATTGGCCTGCCACTTTGGTCTCTTTCTGTCCTTAAGTTCGCCATACAATATTTGTTTGGGAATACGATTGTACTGGCTTATATGATGTGTGATACAGTCTTGCAGTGTTGGCAACATGTTTGTGTTTCCAGTTTTGAACTGTGTACATGTTTGTGTTTCCAGTTTGAACTGTGTGTACATGTTTGTGTTTCCAGTTTTGAACTGTGTACATGTTTGTTGTTCCAGTTTTGAACTGTGTACATGTTTGTGCTTCCAGTTTTTGAACTGTGTACATGTTTGTGTTTCCAGTTTTGAACTGTGTGTACATGTTTGTGTTTCCAGTTTTGAACTGTGTACATGTTTGTGCTTCCAGTTTTGAACTGTGTACATGTTTGTGCTTCCAGTTTTGAACTGTGTACATGTTTGTGTTTCCAGTTTTGAACTGTGTACATGTTTGTGTTTCCAGTTTTTGAACTGTGTGTACATGTAGTTTGATAATGATATGCCCTGCACCTGAAGGATGATAACTCCCTTCCGATGAAGTAGGTTATAATCGTCCAGGTGGGATGTGATGCTATTTATCATACTGATATTTGCTAGTATGTGATTGGTCAGCTTGGCTGTTCCATGCTGCCACCATCCTTGGCCGGTATGTCAACTTTCTCACGTTCATGTCAGCAAATCTGAAAGCGTCACGCTAGTTGGAGATTTTCCAGAAATTTTTTCTTGGACCGCAGGTTGAAGTAAATCTATGGTTGCGAATCAGAGGAGGTATGTTTATAGCACTCGGACAAAAATCATAAAAGATTAATAACAGAAAAAACAAAACAAAGATGATATGACCCAAAGCAGGATTCAACCCGTACTCATTGGCACAGCGACGAGCCAAGAGAGGTTTCCCTCTATAATAATATTAATTTATTATTATTTGTATCCAGTCTTAAATCTACAGTAGTCCTGTGCCGGTATGTCGAGTTGTCCATGTTGCTATCATACATGGCTGGTATGTCGAGTTGTCCATGTTGCTATCATACATGGCTGGTATGTCGAGTTGTCCATGTTGCTATCATACATGGCCGGTATGTCGAGTTGTCCATGTTGCTACCATACATGGCCGGTATATCGAGCTGTTCATGTTGCTACCATACATGGCCGGTATGTTGAGCTGTTTCATGTTGCTACCATACATGGCCGGTATGTCGAGCTGTTCCATGTTGCTACCATACATGGCCGGTATGTTGAGCTGTTTCATGTTGCTACCATACATGGCCGGTATGTCGAGCTGTTCCATGTTGCTACCATACATGGCCGGTAATGTCGAGCTGTCCCATGTTGCTACCATACATGGCCGGTATATCAACTGTCACTTCCTGGATATTACAATGAGATTGCGCCCACTAGAACACAAATATTTCTTTGGCTACAAACGTGTTGCCGCTCTCTCAGATCTGCTTTGCTTCAACTAATGATCTTGCACAGTTCCTGGTTTAGAGTTGAAGTTGCATGGGTCTTTGGGGCCACTCGTGATGACTTTAGTGTCAGAGTCCAAGTTTGTACAACCCAGTTAGAATAGCGGTAGAGATCCTGATATTGTCATGATGTTCTTTGTGCACTCACATCCATTGTTATTGTATCATCTACTGATCAATGTGTGTATATGTGTATCCATATGTATATATGTGGATCCATATGTATATATGCCGATCCATCTGTGTATATGTGAATCCATATGTATATATGTGGATCCATCTGTGTATATGTGGATTCATATGTATGTATATATGTGAATCCATCTGTGTATATGTGGATCCACCTGTATATATGTGGATCCATCTGTATATATGTGAATCCATCTGTATATATGTGGATACATATGTATGCGCTTATTTCAATTGGTCGTCTCTCTACCAGTGTTGACAGCTTCCACGTTTGGCTAGATGTATAGCTGTGTGAGTGTGTTTGTCTAGCCATGTGTGAGTGTGTTTGTCTAGCAGTGTGTGAGTCTGTTTGTCTAGCTGTGTGTGAGTGTGTTTGTCTAGCCGTGTGTTTGTCTAGCCGTGTGTGAGTGTGTTTGTTTAGCCGTGTGTGAGTGTGTATGTCTAGCTGTGTGTCAGTCTGTTTGTCTAGCCGTGTGTGAGTGTGTTTGTCTAGCCGTGTGTGAGTATGTTTGTCTAACCGTGTGCGCGTATGTTTGTCTGGCTTCATGTGAGTGTATTTATCTATGCATGTGTGAGAGTGTTTGTCTAGCAGTGTATGTGTGTTTGTGTAGCTGCGTGTGCGTGTGTTTGTCTAGCTGTCTGTGCGTGTGTTTGTCTAGCTGTGTGTGTTATCCGCACAGCCCCACAACTTTGAGAGAGAGCTAGGATCTGTGTGTAGAAACTGTGAACCTTACCTAATGTCTCAATCACATCTCTTATTACATGTTTTTTGAGTTGAAGTATTTCTTTGTTTCCTTGTGTTGTGGCCTTTCTTCGGTCATGTAAAGGTGCATATATCTGTGATCACTTCAATGCCAAATCTTCTTGTGCTTTTATCATCTCTATATGTATGTTGTAAGGTCCAGCTGCTTTCCCTTTTTCATTGATTGTATAGCTTTTCCCACTTTCGATTTTAAGATTTTTTTTTAACCTGATGTACATTTTATAGCCATTTGGGTCCCTGTTATTGCTTTGTTTTCCAATTTGTGCTACAGGTATAGATGAAATAGCAGAAGACGAACATATGGGCCTGCATTAAGTGCTCAACGAAATCTTTCAATCAATAATTATTCAGGTTATACCACAAGAAAACTACTACCTTCAATAGTTCTTTACATTCCCCCACCCCACCGAAACCTCTTGCCTCCGACTTCTGCCAGTGGTTCTCAAAATTATGTGGACAAACACATTCTCGTCAATCAATTACCACAACTCATTCATTCTCATCAATCAATTACCACAACTCATTCATTCTCATAAATCAATTACTCTTTTATCCACAAACTCATTCCGACAAACTTGTGGCTCCATAAACTCATCGAGACAAACTCTTGGCTCCATAAACTCATCGAGACAAACTCTTGGCTCCATAAACTCATCGAGACAAACTCTTGGCTCCATAAACTCATCGAGACAAACTCTTGGCTCCATAAACTCACCGAGACAGACTCTTGGCTCCATAAACTCACCGAGACAACTCTTGGCTCCATAAACTCACCGAGACAAACTCTTGGCTCCATAAACTCACCGAGACAAACTCTTGGCTCCATAAACTCACCGAGACAAACTCTTGGCTCCATAAACTCACCGAGACAAACTCTTGGCTCCATAAACTCATCGAGACAAACTCTTGGCTCCATAAACTCACCGAGACAAACTCTTGGCTCCATAAACTCACCGAGACAAACTCTTGGCTCCATAAACTCACCGAGACAAACTCTTGGCTCCATAAACTCACCGAGACAAACTCTTGGCTCCATAAACTCACCGAGACAAACTCTTGGCTCCATAAACTCACCGAGACAAACTCTTGGCTCCATAAACTCATCGAGACAAACTCTTGGCTCCATAAACTCACCGAGACAAACTCTTGCTCCATAAACTCATCGAGACAAACTCTTGGCTCCATAAACTCACCGAGACAAACTCTTGGCTCCATAAACTCACCGAGACAAACTCTTGGCTCCATAAACTCACCGAGACAAACTCTTGGCTCCATAAACTCACCGAGACAAACTCTTGGCTCCATAAACTCATCGAGACAAACTCTTGGCTCCGTCAACTTCTTGTCCTCATGGTCCCCTAATATTCACGTGTAACCCACACCACCCTCACCCACCCCAAACATTCGCAATCCACCCCACACAACTCGTCACTAAGACCAATCGTTATTCACAAAGACGTCCACAACAAGTCACTAGAACCAATCGTTATTCACAAAGACGTCCACAACAAGTCACTAGAACCAATCGTTATTCACAAAGACGTCCACAACATGTCACTAGGATCAATCGTTATTCACAAAGACGTCCACAACAAGTCACTAGAACCAATCGTTATTCACAAAGACGTCCACAACATGTCACTAGGATCAATCGTTATTCACAAAGACGTCCACAACACGATCCACCGAATTGATGACGTCACTTGTGGAAGCCAAGAGAAACAAACATGACCACGATCAGTTCATACTAACGTAACTACATGTGTGACGTCATGCACAATAAAATCTTGTAGAAGTGTGTACGTTAGCGTGCTGGTCACTCACAGCTTGAGCTCTGCCATCTTGGAAATCACAACCAATGGGAACCAGTCAGGAGTGTGTGTGTGTGTGTGTGTGTGTGTGCGTGTGTGTGTGTGTGTGTGTGTGTGTGTGTGTGTGTGGGGTGGGTGGATGATGTCAGGAAGCTGATGAATATAACCGTTTTGTCAACCTACCGAACGTTCTGACAACCTACCGACCGTTCTGACAACCTACCGACCGTTCTGACAACCTACCGACCGTTCTGACAACCTACCGACCGTTCTGACAACCTACCGACCGTTCTGACAACCTACCGACCGTTCTGACAACCTACCGACCGTTCTGACAACCTACCGACCGCTCTGACCGACCGTTTTGGCAAACCTACCGACCGTTTCTGACAACCTATCGACCGTTCTGACAACCTACCGACCGTTCTGACAACCTACCGAACGTTTCTGACCGACCGTTTTGGCAAAGCTACCGACCGTTCTGACAACCTACCGATCGTTCTGACAACCTGCCGACCGTTCTGACAACCTACCGACCGTTCTGACAACCTACCGAACGTTCTGACCGACCGTTTTGGCAACTTACCGACCATTCTGACAACCTATCGATCGTTCTGACAACCTACCGATCATTTCGGCACCCTTACATTCACCTGAAGGTTTTGTGGTGTGGTGGCGCCTCTTTGAGAAGCCCTGAGCAAGACGCTACACCTCCGCACGAGGAAGCACAGCGGTAGCGTTCACAGACAGCCTAGCAGACACACAACGTGCATACTTTCTTCTCTTCCTCTCTAAGCTCGCTTGAGAATCAGTTCTTTCAACTTGGCGTGGCCCCTCACAGTTGGTAGAGATCACAGTTTCTGCTGCAGCTGGGCGAGGTTCCACGCCTGGGAGTACTGGTCGTCCTGCTTCCAGAGTGGACCCATCTTGGGTGACAGGATCCAAGGTGAGAAAATATGAACTGTTTTGTTTCTGTGACCATTTGGTGAAAGTCTTATAGTCAACTCCAAAACTCTAGCCCCTCTTCAACATGCTCTAACTCAATAACCGTTTAGTTTCAATTGTTGACATTTTGTATGTAAACTGTTTATTGTTAAGACATTATGTAACAAAAAACATTAATTGAAAACAGACAGTTTTTATTTGCGGTACATATAATTATGTCCCTCAACAATTTTCTATGCACAGTGCATCGTACCAATCCTGTTGCTGACAGTTTTCCATGTCATGACACCAAACTATCCAGTATCTTCTCTCTTTGTAGTTCGCGATCTCTCTTTCCATGTATTTTGCCAGTTGTAGCCAAGTACTCCTACTTTTTGAAGCTGTAGAAATGTGGTTTTACAGTAGAATGTTGAGAATACCATGGACAGCTAAGAAGAGTAATGAAAACGTTCTGAAAGAGGCCAAAGCAAAAAGAGAGATAATATCAAATATTAGGAAGGATCAATCATCATATTTTTGGCCATGTAATGAGAAGGGAACAGTTGGAATATATTGTAACAACTGGGAAAATTGAGAGACGACGAGATAGAGGGAAGCAAAGAGAAAAGATACCAGATACATTAAGAAAAAGGCTTGGTAGAAGGTCAACAACAGAAATGATAATAACTGTTAAGATCGAGATTTGTGGAGAGACATGATCACCTTATTATCACCAGCAGGCATGGTACTTGGTAATGATGACTCCTGCCTGTTTCTTTTTATGCTGCATGATGATGATTGTTTCTTCGATATGACCATTACTCCTATTTTCTTACTATTAAGACTGAGACCTTTTTAGTTGCTTTCTTTTACTATTATGTCTATCATTTCTTGTAGTTCATTCTGTCTCTGATATTAAGACTGTGTCATCCGCATATCGCAAATTATTTATCTAGTGACTGTTGACTGCAATTCATTTTTTTGGTCTACTATTGATCTCATAATATGTTCGCCGTAAAGTGAAAACAAATCCTGCGACAGAACACAGCCTTGTTGACTCCTTGTTTTATGTATTGGAATTGTCCTGTTTGGTTGCTAATTCTTATGGCTGCTGTGTGTTGCCAATACACGCGCCCCCCCCCCCCCCCCAAATTACTATGGCTTATCAAAAGTCTACAACAAATTGTTAAATTACTGTTTTATATATATATATATATATATGGCATTTGTACGGGACTACTAACGACTATATTGTGAGATTAATAGTGATATTTGTACAGGACTACTAACGACTATATTGTGAGACAAATGGTGACATTTGTACAGGACTACTAACGACTGTATTGTGAGACAAATGGTGACATTTGTACAGGACTACTAACGACTATATTGTGAGACAAATGGTGACATTTGTACAGGACTACTAACGACTATATTGTGAGACTAATAGGATATTTGTACAGGACTACCAACCACTTGGCGTGACGGGGGTACTTTACTTTTTTTTACTTTACTACCAACCACCTATTGTGAGACTAATGGTGACATTTGTACAGGAGTACTAACCACTTATTGTGAGACTAATGAAAACATTTGTACAGGACTACCAACCACTTATTGTGAGACTAATTGTGACATTTGTACAGGACTACCAACCACTTATTGTGAGACTAATGAAAACATTTGTACAGGACTCTTCTTCTTCTTCTTCTACCTTTTAGCTCCCAGTGGAGCATAGGTCTTCAACAAACACTTTCCAAGTCGTTCTGTTTTTTTGCCATTCTTTTAAGATCATTCCATGTCTTCCCCATCATCTTCATCTCTGCTTCAATCTGTCTTCTCCAAGAATTCCTTGGTCTTCCTCTTTGTCTTTTCCCCTGGGGATTCCAAAAAAGGGCCTGTTGTGTAATACTCTCAGTTGGTTTCCGTAGTGTGTGTCCTATCCATCGCCATCGTCTTCGCTGTATTTCTTTATCCACTGGTATTTGACCGTACATTTCCATAATTCCACGTTTGTGACTTTGTCCTGCCATTTCCATCCCTTTATTCTGCGCAAGCATCCATTAATGATGACCAACCACCTATTGTGAGACTAATGGTGACATTAGTACAGGACTACCAACCACCTATTGTGAGACTAATGGTGACATTTGTACAGGACTACCAACCACCTATTGTGAGACTAATGGTGACATTTGTACAGGACTACCAACCACCTATTGTGAGACTAATGGTGACATTTGTACAGGACTACCAACCACCTATTGTGAGACTAATGGTGACATTTGTACAGGACTACTAACGACCAGATTGTGAGACTGAAGGTGACCATTTTATAAGGGTGCTTGAAATAATATATTGAGGGTATTAAAGACCTTTTAGTGAGAATACTAGTGACCGGTTAATGAAAGTATTAATGGTCAATCTGTGAAAATACTGGAAACCATTCTATGAGAGTACAAGTGACTGATTTTGAAAGTTCTAGTGATCATTGTATAAGAGTGCTCGAAACTATTTCAGGAAGCGCGGAAACACACTTAAACGGGAACTTAACTTTAGTGTGGCTTGTTGTAGCTGTGACATATGATTCTTAGTGTGGCTTGTTGGAGCTGTGACATATGATTCTGGGCGTGGCTTGTTGGAGCTGTGACATATTATTCTGGGTGTGGCTTGTTGGAGTTGTGACATATGATTCTAGGCATGGCTTGTTGGAGCTGTGACATATGATTCTTAGTGTGGCTTGTTGTAGCTGTGACATATGATTCTGGTTTGGCTTGTTGGAGTTGTGACATATGATTCTGGGTTTGGCTTGTTGAAGTTGTGACATATGATTCTGGGTTTGGCTTGTTGGAGCTGTGACATTTGATTCTGGGTTTGGCTTGTTGGAGCTGTGACATTTGATTCTAAGCATGGCTTGTTGAAGCTGTGACATATGATTCTGGGTGTGGCTTGTTGAAGCTGTGACATATGATTTAGGGTTTGGCTTGCTGGAGTTGTGACATATGATTCTAGGCGTGGCTTGTTGGAATTGTGACATATGATTCTAGGTGTGGCTTGTTGGAGCTGTGACATATGATTCTAGGCGTGGCTTGTTGGAGCTATGACATATGATTCTAGGCGTGACTTGTTGGAGTTGGTGACATATTATTCTAGGCGTGGCTTGTTAGAGCTGTGACATGTGATTCTGGGCGTGGTTTGTTGGAACTGTGACATATGATTCTAGGCGTGGCTTGTTGGAACTGTGACATATGATTCTTAGTGTGGCTTGTTGGAACTGTGACGTATATGATTCTAGGCGTGGCTTGTTGGAGCTATGACATATGATTCTAGGCGTGGCTTGTTGGGACTGTGACATATGATTCTAGGCATGGCTTGTTGGAGCTATGACATATGATTCTAGGTGTGGCTTGTTGGAGCTATGACATATGATTCTAGGTGTGGCTTGTTTGGGACTGTGACATATGATTCTAGGCATGGCTTGTTGGAGCTATGACATATGATTCTAGGCGTGGCTTGTTGGAGCTATGACATATGATTCTAGTGTGGCTTGTTGGAGCTATGACATATTATTCTAGGCGTGGCTTGTTGGAGCTATGACATATGATTATAGGCGTGGCTTGTTGGAGCTATGACATATGATTCTAGGCGTGGCTTGTTGGAGCTGTGACATATGATTCTAGGCGTGGCTTGTTGGAGCTATGACATATGATTCTAGGCGTGGCTTGTTGGAGCTATGACATATGATTCTAGACGTGGCTTGTTGGAGCTATGACATATGATTCTAGGCGTAGCTTGTTGGAGCTGTGACATATGATTCTAGGCGTGGCTTGTTGGAGCTGTGACTTATGATTCTGGTTTGGGTTGTTGGACTGCATGTAGCATGTCTGCAACACGGGATAGAAAAACTAATTGTAGCACGTCTACAACACAAGATAGAAGAACTCATTGTAGCGAACCTACAACACAATATAGAAGAACAAATTGTATGTAGCGTGCCTACAACACAAGATAGAAGAACTAATTATATGTAGCGTAACTACAACACAAGATAGAAGAACTAATTATAACGAGCCTACAACACAAGATAGAAGAACTAATTATAGCAAGCCTACAACACAAGATAGAAGAACTAATTATATGTAGCGTAACTGCAACACAAGATAGAAGAACTAATTATATGTAGCGTAACTACAACACAAGATAGAAGAACTAATTATATGTAGCGTAACTACAACACAAGATAGAAGAACTAATTATAACGAGCCTACAACACAAGATAGAAGAACTAATTATAGCAAGCCTACAATACAAGATAGAAGAACTAATTATAACGAGCCTACAACACAAGATAGAAGAACTAATTATAACGAGCCTACAACACAAGATAGAAGAACTAATTATAACGAGCCTACAAAACAAGATAGAAGAACTAATTATAACGAGCCTACAACACAAGACAGAAGAACTAATTATAGCGATCCTGCAACACAAGATAGAAGAACTAATTATAACGAGCCTACAACACAAGATAGAAGAACTAATTATAACGAGCCTACTACACAAGATAGAAGAACTAATTATAACGAGCCTACAACACATGATAGAAGTACTAATTATAGCGAGCCTACAACACATGATAGAAGAACTAATTATAACGAGCCTACAACACATGATAGAAGAACTAATTATAACGAGCCTACAACACATGATAGAAGAACTAATTGTATGTAGCGTGCCTACAACACAAGACATAAGAACTAATTGTATGTAGCGTGCCTACAACACAAGACATAAGAACTAATTGTATGTAACGTGCCTACAACACAAGACATAAGAACTATTGTATGTAGCGTGCCTACAACACAAGACATAAGAACTAATTGTATGTAGCGTGCCAACAACACAAGACATAAGAACTAATTGTATGTAGCGTGCCTACAACACAAGATAGAAGAACTAATTATAACGAGCCTACAACACAAGATAGAAGAACTAATTATAACGAGCCTACAACACAAGATAGAAGAACTAATTATAACGAGCCTACAACACATGATAGAAGTACTAATTATAGCGAGCCTACAACACATGATAGAAGAACTAATTATAACGAGCCTACAACACAAGATAGAAGAACTAATTATAACGAGCCTACAACACATGATAGAAGTACTAATTATAGCGAGCCTACAACACATGATAGAAGTACTAATTATAGCGAGCCTACAACACATGATAGAAGTACTAATTATAGCGAGCCTACAACACATGATAGAAGAACTAATTGTATGTAGCGTGCCTACAACACAAGACATAAGAACTAATTGTATGTAGCGTGCGAACAACACAAGACATAAGAACTAATTGTATGTAGCGTGCCTACAACACAAGACATAAGAGCTAATTGTATGTAGCGTGCCAACAACACAAAACATAAGAACTAATTGTATGTAGCGTGCCTACAACACAAGACATAAGAACTAATTGTAGTGAACTTAGGACACAACATAGAAGAACGTGAAACTAAAAGTCTCGTTTAACCAACTTCTCCTGAACCAACATTATTTTCCTGTTTTAAGACTGCGATGTTTGGTGTTCTGTTTGCACATTTTGTTTTGGCTCTTGTTTTTTTACTTTGTTTTCCCTTGCCCTGTAATGTGCGGCCTATCTGGCACATGGGTGGTCCCCTTCTCGCTTGAGGCCATCACTAACCGTCTCGTATATAAACACCTGCCACAACTTAAGTCTATCAGACCACATCCCGCTAACGCGTGGAGTTTTTTTTTACATGTTTTCTTTCTCTTATGGTTTAACATGCATTGCCTTATTATTTGACATGATTTGTTTTTATTTTTTTTTATGTTTCTTGTTTTATTATGGTTACGGTAGGCCCCGGTATCACTGCAAACGAATTAAAATCCATAATAGCTCAACCGCCCGTGCCAGTGGAATCACCCGAATTAATATCTCATCTCCCAAACAACGAAAGGTAACTGTAGTCCCCATCATAGAAGTCCCTTGTCTTGTTATTTGGTCTATCATTATCCAGTACCATGCCTGCTGGCGTAGGTGATCATGTCTGTCTCTCCACAACTTTCGATCTCGACAGCTATTTATCATTTCTGTTGTTGACCTTCTGCCAAGCCATTCTCTTAGCTGTCTGGTATTTTTTCTCTTTGCTTCCCTCTATCTCTTCGTCCCTCATTTTTTCCAGTTGTTACAATATATTCCAGTTGTTCTCTTCTCATTACATGGCCAAAAAATGATTGTTTCTTCCTAATTTGGAAATTAGCTCCCTTTTTTGCATTGACCTCTCTCAGAACATCTTCATTACTCTTCTTAGCTGTCCATGGTATTCTCAACATTCTTCTGTAAAATCACATTTCTACAGCCTCAAGTAATTTTCTTGTCTGTCGTCCTATTGTCCATGATTCGCACCCACATGTTAAGGCTAGCTATACATAGCATTTAAGAACTTTTTTTTCTCCTTTTTATTTCTATTGTTCATTTACCATCTGAGGTTAATATTGTTCCCAGATAGTTAAATTTATTTACCAGTTTTCATCTGAAATCGGATGCACTGGGCCACTGGCGCAGAACACAGTGCAACGTTTTAACGGGTGTTCAGTCGGAGTGGACTGGCAGACTCTAACTGTGATGTTCTGTCTGTGGGGGCGATCAACACACTTAGCCTGACAGCTGACTTCATGTGAGAGTCTGGGATCCTACTCTGACTGAGTCCTGATCGCAAGCAGACAGACACATTGTTCCACTTGTCTTTATTGTGTATTGCAGCGATGTTTTTTTTTCTTTCTTGTTACCATCACTTTTATCTTTTTGCTATTAAGGCTGAGTCCTTTATTTTTCAAAATATTTTTTGGGCCTATAGTCTTTCATCTTTTAATTTCTTCTGTTTTATTTTTTTTTAAATCTGTCTTGTCTATCTTTTGATTTATATTGTCTTTTCTGATCATTTGGCTTGCGTTGTTACTTGGCTTATCTTGTTTTATTATTTATTTAATTTATCTTTTTTTTTGGATTTACCTTGTCGAGTTATATAATTTATATTGAATTGTTATTTTTTGCTTGCCTTGTTTAATTTCTTCTTTTTTTTTTTGTTTGTCATATTATTTAAAATATTTTATTATTTGGCTTACCTTGTTATTTTGGCTTGTCGTGTCTTCTTTTAATTGACCTGTCTTGTCTTATTATTACAAACATGTGTCCTAAAACAGACTAATGTCATTTCTATTAACTTGAACCTTGTTGTGTTACCAGCGCCTACGTCACACATGTCCCAGAAGGCCACATCATAGAGCTCCAAAGTGAAGGTCGTCCTATTTCTGGTGCCAGGCCAAGTTCAAGGTGAAGATGAGCAGTGACAACAGAATTAAGGTGACGCTTACTGGTGGGGCACCTTGGGGCTTTCGTCTTTCCGGGGGAGACGGCCTGCCCTTGACAGTTGTTAAAGTAAGTATTGAAGTGACGGCTGCATGTTTGAATCAAATGGGTTGTGAGCGATATGTTGGGTTATTTCTCTGGCGGAAAATGGTTTCCTACATCAGAGAAAAGTCTAGCATTCTTCTCTTTCCTAGAGATTCAAATACAGAATTGCACATATGGTATCACTAACGATAAACACATATATCACTTCACAGCTGGTATCAAAAAAGAAATGGAGACGCGTCATTCACTTCACAGCTGGTATCAAAGAAGATATGGAGACGCATCATTCACTTCACAGCTGGTATCAAAGAAGATATGGAGACGCATCATTCACTTCACAGCTAGTATCAAAGAAGATATGGAGACGCATCATTCACTTCACAGCTGGTATCAAAGAAGATATGGAGACGCATCATTCACTTCACAGCTGGTATCAAAGAAGATATGGAGACGCATCATTCACTTCACAGCTGGTATCAAAGAAGATATGGAGACGCATCATTCACTTCACAGCTGGTATCAAAGAAGATATGGAGACGCATCATTCACTTCATAGCTGGTATCAAAGAAGATATGGAGACGCATCATTCACTTCATAGCTGGTATCAAAAAAGATATGGAGACGCATCATTCACTTCACAGCTGGTATCAAAAAAAGATATGGAGACGCATCATTCACTTCATAGCTGGTATCAAAAAAGATATGGAGACGCGTCATTCACTTCATAGCTGGTATCAAAAAAGATATGGAGACGCATCATTCACTTCATAGCTGGTATCAAAAAAGATATGGAGACGCGTCATTCACTTCACAGCTGGTATCAAAAAAGATATGGAGACGCATCATTCACTTCACAGCTGGTATAAAAAAAGATATGGAGACGCATCATTCACTTCACAGCTGGTATCAAAAAAGATATAGAGACGCGTCATTCACTTCACAGCTGGTATCAAAAAAGATATGGAGACGCGTCATTCACTTCACAGCTGGTATCAAAAAAGATATGGAGACGCGTCATTCACTTCACAGCTGGTATCAAAAAAGATATGGAGACGCGTCATTCACTTCACAGCTGGTATCAAAAAAGATATGGAGACGCGTCATTCACTTCACAGCTGGTATCAAAAAAGATATGGAGACGCATCATTCACTTCACAGCTGGTATCAAAAAAGATATGGAGACGCGTCATTCACTTCACAGCTGGTATCAAAAAAGATATGGAGACGCGTCATTCACTTCACAGCTGGTATCAAAAAAGATATGGAGACGCGTCATTCACTTCACAGCTGGTATCAAAAAAGATATGGAGACGCGTCATTCACTTCACAGCTGGTATCAAAAAGATATGGAGACGCGTCATTCACTTCACAGCTGGTATCAAAAAAGATATGGAGACGCGTCATTCACTTCACAGCTGGTATCAAAAAAGATATGGAGACGCGTCATTCACTTCATAGCTGGTATCAAAAAAGATATGGAGACGCATCATTCACTTCACAGCTGGTATCAAAAAGACATGGAGACGCGTCATTCACTTCACAGCTGGTATCAAAAAAGATATGGAGACGCGTCATTCACTTCACAGCTGGTATCAAAAAAGATATGGAGACGCATCATTCACTTCACAGCTGGTATCAAAAAAGATATGGAGACGCGTCATTCACTTCACAGCTGGTATCAAAAAAGATATGGAGACGCGTCATTCACTTCACAGCTGGTATCAAAAAAGATATGGAGACGCGTCATTCACTTCACAGCTGGTATCAAAAAAGATATGGAGACGCGTCATTCACTTCACAGCTGGTATCAAAAAAGATATGGAGACGCGTCATTCACTTCACAGCTGGTATCAAAAAAGATATGGAGACGCGTCATTCACTTCATAGCTGGTATCAAAAAAGATATGGAGACGCGTCATTCACTTCACAGCTGGTATCAAAAAAGATATGGAGACGCGTCATTCACTTCACAGCTGGTATCAAAAAGATATGGAGACGCGTCATTCACTTCACAGCTGGTATCACGCAGCTTGTTTTCTTTATTACCTCGGTTAAACTCCCCCCCCCCCCTCAGGCCACTCTTTATCGTAAGGACGTTAACTTGGCGTAGATGTGCCGTGTTGTAGCCTACTACTCATCATCATCATCAAGTACCGGGCCTACTGGCGTAGGTGATCATGTCTCTCCACAACTTTCGATCTGGACACCTATTTATCATTTCTGTTGTTGACCTTCTACCAAGCCATTCTCTTAAGCTGTCTGTTATTTTTTTCTCTTTGCTTCCCTCTATCTCTTCGCCCCTCAATTTTCCCAGTTGTTACAATATATTCCAGTTGTTCTCTTCTCATTACATGGCCAAAAAATGATGATTGTCTCTTCCTAATATTGGAAATTAGCTCTCTTTTTGCTTTGGCCTCTTTCAGAACGTTTTCATAACTCTTTTTATCTGTCCCTGGTATTCTCAACATTCTTCTGTGAAACCACATTTCTACAGACTCCAGTGATTTTTAGTCTGTCGTCCTATTGTCTATGATTCACATCCATATGTTAAGACTGGCTCTACATAACGTTTAAGAACTCTTTTTCTTGTTTCTATTGTCATAAAAGGATTGCATGGTATCTTCCTCATTTTTTGGAAAACTGCTTTTGCCTGAGCCATTCTGCATCTCACCTCTTTTGTACATTTTCCGTCTGAGGTTAACAAAGTTGCCAAATATTTAAATTCATTTACCTGTTTTAATAATGTTCCATTTGTCTTTATTTTGCACTGAGGTGATGTCTTTCTCTTGTTGTTACCATTACTTCTGTCTTTTTGCTATTAAGGCTGAGTCCTTTATTTTTGCTTTCTTTCACCATAATGTCTAGCATTTCATGTAACTCATTTTCACCCTTAGCGATTAAGACTGTATCATCAGCATACCTTAGATTATTTACATTATGACCCCCAATTGTTATTCCAGGCATGCCCCTTATAGATCTTAAAATAATCTCTCTATATATGTTAAACAAATCTGGTGACAGCACACAACCTTGTCTAACACCCTGTTTTATTTGTTGAAACATTCCCAATTGGTTTCCAGTTCTTATGGCCGCTGTTTGTTGCCAGTACATGTTCTTTATTATTCTTAGATCTTTGCTGTCTAAGTTTATGCTTTCTAAAATTTTGATTATTTCTTGGTGCTTTACTTTGTCAAATGCCTTGGTGTAATCAATGAAACATAGGTATAGATCTGTTTTCATCTCTATGGCTCTTTCTACTAAAGATCTTATGATATAAATGGCATTGCTTGTTCCTTTATCTCTAACAAAACCACACTGTTCATCGCTAATTTCTGGACTGATTTTGTTTCACACTCTTTGCATGATGATTCTTAGTAATATCTTAGTCATATGACTCATAAGGCTTATTGTGCGATGTTCATCGCATTCAATCGCACCCGATTTCTTTGGTAGGGCTATGAATATTGATTTGAGCAGGTCGTCTGGTATATATCCGCTGTTGTAGATATCATTCAATATTTTTGTTATTATTTCTATTCCAAAATCACTCATGGCTTCAATCTCTTTTTTAGTTATATTATCTGGTCCAGGAGCTTTTCCTGCTTTCATATTGCGCAAGGAGTCTTCCACTTCTTCTTTGAGTATTTCTGGTCCTTCTCCATTATCCTTAATATTTACTTCTGTTTGTCATCATTATAAAGATCTGTAATGTATTCTGTCCATCGTACCTTTATGCTTTCTTGTTCAATCAACAGTTCTCCTTCCTTTGATCTTAAACATCCAGCTTTTGATTGCGTTTTTCTTCTGTTAATTCTTCAATTTATTTGTATATAGCTTTAGCATCTCCCTTTTGTTGCATTTCAATTTCTTTGCATCTCTCTTTTAGCCATGCTTCTTTTGCTTCATTGTATTTTAATACATTTCTTTATTTAATCTCTTATACTCATCATTATTTTCTTTCTTTCTTTTTCTTGTATCCATTAGCTGCAAAATTCCATCTGTCATCCATTTCTTTCTTGAATTTGTTGTCACTGGTGGTATGAACTCTTTTGATGTTTGTTGCATTGATTCTTTTAGCATTTCCCACTGTTCATCAATGATTTGTACTTCTCTATTGCATTGTACCGGTTATGAATTGTGATTTTATATTTGTCTTTCAACTTCTTGTCTGATTTGAGTAAATCTAAATTTAACTTGATGTTAACTGAGGCTTGTTTTGTCGCTTTTTAATTTTACTCAAAGCTTTCCCACAACTGGTACATGATCACTATTGCAATCTGCCCCTGGTCTAGTTTTCACACACACCAGACTGTTTTCTAAATCTACTGCTTATCATTATGTAATCAATTTGATTACGTGCGTTGTCTCCTGGGCTTTTTCATGTCCACAGATGTCTTGGATGTTGCTTAAACCAGGTGTTTTCTATCATCATGTTGTGTGTTCTTGCCCAGTCAATAAGTGACTGCTTCTCTCTGACTTCTGCTTCTCTCTGACTTCTGCTTCTTTGTGACTTCTGCTTCTCTCTGACTTCTGCTTCTTTGTGACTTCTGCTTCTCTCTGACTTCTGTTTCTCCCTGACCTCTGCTTCTCTCTGACGTCAGTTTCTCTCTGACTTCTGTTTCTCTGTGTCTTCTGATTTTCTCTGAATTATGTTTCGGTGTCTTCTGCTTCTCTATAACTTCTGCTTGTCTGTGTCTTCTGCTTCTGTGACTTCTGCTTCTCTATGACTATGTACTTCCTTGTGTACATGAAGTTAAGTACCTATATCACATGTGCATATATTATTGGTTCACTCTACGCGGCCAACGCTCAGCCAATGAATGACCGCGAAGTTGAACTCTAGATGACTTGTGTGTCAGAGTTGTCAAAACAAGTTTCCATCTTGACATCTAGTTAACCTCTGAGTTTAAAAAATAACGCTACCATTAACTCCGAGACTGACATCTCTCTCATAAACTTAACCTGCCCCCGAGTGTGTTTATCAATCTATTATCCGGACAGGTGACGGGCCAAATCATGTTACATCTACCCCCACACCTTTTCAAATAACAGCTAGGAAATCTCCTTTGCCTCAAATTCCTTCAAAACTGGCTACTGTTATTCTATGTCTGAGGTAGTTTGGTTGCTATTATAACCTACTGAGTTAAGGGTAACGACTAAGCTATGCGACCCAAGCTATATCTTTATCTCCCAGTATACCGTATATTCCGTTCTAGTCTATATACTATTACAATTGTGATCCATGCCGCTACAGTTTCATTATGTCCTGGTGTGATCGATAGATTTTATGAAGAAGATAAGATAATATAGACAGATACATTCATGCGTTTTCGAAGACCTAAACAAACTTGCAGAACTGTGTACATATTCCCGTCACTTTGTATCTGCCCAGTATTTAAGATGGCGGCTCGACTGTTCAGGCTTTGAAGAAATAAAGGCATCAAGATGCACCAAGATGCGTAGAGATGTAAAGCTGATGTAAAGCTGATGATAATAGCAGTACTAAAAAAGAAGAAAAAAGTGGTATGGTGACAGCTTTACGTGGTAATGGACAAAACAAAACAAAAGTCGCTATTAACGAGCTTGTGGTCGAGGGATAATTATGCATAATGAGAGTGCACACACAATGTACAAGTGAGGATAAGATAATTAAGGTATCACTAAAGAAGCACGTAGATAAACTGTAAACGCTTTGTGGAGTGTCGGTGATTCTCCCAGGAAATAGTTGGCATCATTGGAGAAATTAATCATTTCTGGCATTTCTAGATCCAGCTTGGTTCCTGATTATCAAGTCTATATGGCACGTGCTGAAGCTCATCTAACACGCGCGAGAAAGAATTTATTTGGCTGTTCAAAGTTCAAAGATAAATCGCCGCCGCCTTTTTCTTACAGCGTCGGGGGAGGGGGGCTTTGAGATTGTTTGCTCGTTCATTGACCTCTCTGCAGACACATTTCCGACTGCCCATATGTTGTTTTCGTGACGTCACTGATAGTAGCAGAATTGTGATTCCCTTATGTAGCCATGCAATCAAATCATTTAATGTATTATTTCTTTACATTTGCTGTATCTGTTACTAGTAGAAAGACTCGCAGACATAGAGCGGGTAGATCAGTTCACATACTCACGTGACAAACATGTATCGTTTGAACTCATGCATTAGGCACTATCTGACGCTAACAGATAATATCACTCGTTCTCACTCTACTCTTGTCATGGATAGTAGGCCTACAAAATATTCTAATATGAAAGGCTTGCATTCATGTAGTCATAGGATGCTGCTCTAAAGGTATGAGGTCGGCCTGGGTGATCTAGAGGTAAGACGTCGGCCTGGGTGGTCTAGAGGTAAGACGTCGGCCAGGTTGGTCTAGAGGTAAGATGTCAGCCTGGGTGATCTAGAGGTAAGACGTCGGCCTGGTTGGTCTAGAGGTAAGACGTCGGCCAGGTTGGTCTAGAGGTAAGACGTCGGCCAGGTTGGTCTAGAGGTAAGACGTCGGCCTGGTTGGTCTAGAGGTAAGACGTCGGCCAGGTTGATCTAGAGGTAAGACGTCGGCCAGGTTGGTCTAGAGGTAAGACGTCGGCCTGGTTGGTCTAGAGGTAAGACGTCGGCCAGGTTGGTCTAGAGGTAAGACGTCAGCCTGGGTGATCTAGAGGTAAGACGTCAGCCTGGGTGGTCTAGAGGTAAGACGTCGGCCTGGGTGATCTAGAGGTAAGACGTCCGCCTGGGTGGTCTAGAGGTAAGACGTCGGCCTGGGTGATCTAGAGGTAAGACGTCGGCCTGGGTGATCTAGAGGTAAGACGTTGGCCTGCGTGGTCTAGAGGTAAGACATCGGCCTGGGTGGTCTTGGAAGATCTAAAGTTCAAATACCTAAACAGGCGATTGAAGTTTTACAAAATTGAATGTATAATTTTTTTCGTAGCGTTACGCTCCTTTGATTTCTATGTAGTGAGATCTGATGTCTAGCCTTCTCTGTGTAGTGATATCTGATGTTTAGCCCACTCTGGGTGGTGAGATCTGATGTTTAGCCTTCTCTGGGTAGTGAGATCTGATGTCTAGCCCTCTCTGGGTAGTGAGATCTGATGTCTAGCCCTCTATGGGTAATGAGATCCGATGTCTAGCCCACTCCGGGTGGTGAGATCTGATGTCTAGCCCACTCTAGGTTGTGAGATCTGATGTCTAGCCCACTCTGGGTAGTGAGATCTGATGTCTAGCCCACTCTGAGTGGTGAGATCTGATGTCTAGCCATCTCTGGGTAGTGATATCTGATGTCTAGTCCTCTCTGAGTAGTGATATCTGATGGCTAGCCCTCTCTGGTTAGTGATATCTGATGTCTAGCCCTCTTTGGGTAGTAATATCTGATGTCTAGCCCTCTCTGGTTAGTGATATCTGATGTCTAGCCCTCTCTGGGTAGTGATATCTGATGTCTGGCTCTCTCTGGGTAGTGATATCTGATGTCTAGCCCTCTCTGGTTAGTGATATCTGATGTCTAGCCCTCTTTGGGTAGTGATATCTGATGTCTAGCCCTCTTTGGGTAGTGATATCTGATGTCTAGCTCTCTCTGGGTAGTGATATCTGATGTCTAGCCCTCTCTGGTTAGTGATATCTGATGTCTAGCTCTCTCTGGGTAGTGATATCTGATGTCTGGCCCTCTCTGGTTAGTGATATCTGATGTCTAGCCCTATCTGATTAGTGATATCTGATGTCTAGCCCTCTCTGGGTAGTGTTATCTGATGTCCAGCCCTCTCTGGGTAGTGATATCTGATGTCCAGCCCTCTCTGGGTAGTGATATCTGATGTCTAGCTCTCTCTGGGTAGTGATATCTGATGTCCAGCCCTCTCTGGGTAGTGATATCTGATGTCCAGCCCTCTCTGGGTAGTGATATCTGATGTCCAGCCCTCTTGGAAAATGGTGAAAACAGGAGGCTCCATGTGCACTCGCGCACGTTAAAAAACCATTGACAGTTAAAAGCTGAAAAGAGTCTGCCAAAAACGTTCACTTCTCGAGTAAAAACACAGGCGTACAGGCGTAAATATAGCGACTAATACGTTAACTATTGACACAACGCACATACGCCTACTTCACTGTTAAGAAGAAGAAGATGTACAAACAGAATGACGGGCGAATCTATAACGTACATGCTAAAACATATCGTCCATATGCCCTCATATATCACATATATACTCTCATATATCCTCTATCTTCTACCTTTTTAGCTCCCAGTGGAGCATTGGTCTTCAACAAACACTCTCCAAGTCGTTCTGTTTTTTGCCATTCTTTTAAGATCATTCCATGTCTTCCCCATCATCTTCATCTCTGCTTCTATCTGTCTTCTCCAAGAATTCCTTGCTCTTCCTCTTTGTCTTTACCCCTGAGGATTCCAAAAAAGGGCCTGTTGTGTAATACTCTCATTTGGCTTCCGTAGTGTGTGTCCTATCCAGCGCCATCATTTTCGCTGTATCTCTTTGTCCATTGGTATTTGACTGATACTTTTCCATAATTCTATGTTAGTGATTTTGTCCTGCCATTTCCATCTTTTTATTCTGCGTAAGCATCCATTAATGAAAGTCTGTATCTTCGTGAATGTCAATTTTGTTGTTCTCCATGTTTCACAGCCATATAATAGGACCGACGTAACATTTGAGCTAAAAAAAATTATTTTTTGTATTTAACCTAATTTCTTTGGATTTCCATATGTTTCCCAGTGCAATGAAAGCTTCTCTTGCTTTTGATATCCTTATTTTGGTATCATTTTCTGCTCCTCCCTATTTATCTACATTACTGTCCAGATATATGTAAGATTGTACGTCTAGTAGAGGTATATCCCATATATACCCTTATATATCCCAATATACTAACATCGAAACAAATGAGACCAGGACTAAAACTAAGAATAGCAAAATGTTACATCCTCTCAATATTCCTATATGGTGCAGAAACATGGACATTAGACAAGAAAACAGAAGAAAAAATTGAAGTCTTTGAAATGATTTATGTAGAAGAATAGGTAGAATTGGATGGAAAGAAAAGAAAACAAACGATGATGTTTTTAAAACAACTAAAAATGAAAAGAGAACTACTAAATACAATTAGAACAAGACAAATACAATTTTGGTGGCATGCTAAAAGACACAACAGCCTACTAAAAGTAATATCGGAAGGGAAAATACAAGGTAAAAGAGGCAGAGGCAGACCAAGACTAACATGTACGAGTAACATCAAAAGATGGACACGTCAACCTATGACAACCTGCACCATCGAAGAAAGAGACAGAGTGGAATGGCGATCCATGGTAGCCAACCTTCGATGCGATACGGCACTCAATGATGATGATATCCTCTATATACCCTCATATATCACATATATACCCTTATATATTCCCATAATTTATCCCCTATATAACCTCATATATCACATATATAACCTTATATATTCCCAATAATTTATCCCCTATATACCCTCATATATCACATATATACCCTTATATATTCCCCATAATTTATCCCCTATATACTCTCATATATCACATATATACCCTTATATATTCCCCATAATTTATCCCCTATATACTCTCATATATCACATATATACCCTTATATATTCCCCATAATTTATCCCCTATATACTCTCATATATCACATATATACCCTTATATATTCCCCATAATTTATCCCCTATATAACCTCATATATCACATATATACCCTTATATATTCCCCATAATTTATCCCCTATATACCCTCATATATCACATATATACCCTTATATATTCCCCATAATTTATCCCCTATATAACCTCATATATCACATATATATTCTTATATATTCCCCATAATTTATCCCCTATATACCTCATATATCACATATATATCCTTATATATTCCCCATAATTTATCCCCTATATAACCTCATATATCACATATATATCCTTATATATTCCCCATAATTTATCCCCTATATAACCTCATATATCACATATATATCCTTATATATCCCCTATATACTCTCACGTATCACCTTAGGGGACCTCGGTAACCTAGTTGGGAAAACCACCCGACTGGACTACCGACGTTCGGACAACCCGTGTTCGATTCCCGCTGGGAGCAGTGTGAATTGTACTCGTGGTTGGAAAAAAAAAAATACCCCCCACGGTTGACTCAGCCGTTGGCAGAAATGGGTACCAGGGTATTACCCTGGGAAGGTGAGGAATGTCGCCTCGCATCTGAGTTTCGATGCTTGAAGCGACACTACCCAGAAATCTCCGAACATTTCTGGATACGCGGCCGAGCACATATGGATGGAAACTCGCGTGCTAAGACGCCTGTTCAAGTCTCGTACTTTACCTTTACATTACCTTTACGTATCACCTATATACTAT
The DNA here is from genome assembly GCA_032433765.1 of Megaustenia siamemsis. Lineage (NCBI taxonomy): Eukaryota > Metazoa > Mollusca > Gastropoda > Stylommatophora > Ariophantidae > Megaustenia > Megaustenia siamemsis. Next base: position 6,160,557 of record JAVIAB010000117.1, on the reverse strand, counting down.
TATGTATATTATCCATACACTCTCATATATCACTCATATACTCTCATATATCGCCATATACTCTCATATATCACCCATACACGCTCAAACATCACCTATATTCTTTAGCTCAAGCAGGATAACCTTCCGTTGTTCCAAAGTTGGAGCATCGCGCAATCACGTGTTTTAAACGCAGCCGGTGAAGCTATTCCCTCAGGTATTTATGTCATTGTGTTATCACATACCCCTCCCCCTCAAACCATCTGTCGGGGGGAGAGAGAGAGAGAGAGGGGGGGGGGGGAGAGAGAGAACTTCTCTGGCACCTTTCCCAACTGGCATATTGAAGCTACGTACCAGGTTTTTTCATAAAGTGAAGGTGAAATTCTTTCTCTGGAGAGGCCAGAGTTGCCATGAACATTATCTGATATGCCACTACCACGGTCTCACGGTCTTTCAGAGATCGTTGCTGGACAGGACTGTCTTTGGTGTTTCGTTACATTGACTTCTACATGCCATCAAAGATTGGGGCATTCTGGTTTTTGGGGGGGGGGGGGGGGGCGTGTGATCTTACTTCATATTTGACGTTTGAATTTAGGGGCTAGTAGAACGGTCTTCAATGAATGTGTTTACACTTTCACGGTGCTGGGGGTTACAATTTGTGTCAGGCCAATTCTTCTTCTTCTTCTTCTTCTTCTTCTTCTTCTTCTTCTTCTTCTTCTTCTTCTTCTTCTTCTTCTTCTTCTTCTTCTTCTTCTTCTTCTACTTCTTCTACTTTTTCTTCTTCTTCTTCTTCTTCTTCTTCTTCTTCTTCTTCTTTCTTCTTCTTCTTCTTCTTCTTCTTCTTCTTCTTCAGCTGAAAGCGTCACACTGAAGTTTTCCTGGAATTAGACCCAACCATGACGTCATCACAGGTACACAACTCCCTTTATCGATGACGTCACTAGGGATTTGCTGTATCTACTAACGATGATGTCATATGTAGCATATAGCGATTTAGCGATGACGTCAACAATAATATGCGCATCCTTAACGACGGCGTTGTTTATGTAGTAATAGATATATTCTGCAGGGGAAACAACACAATCTCAATATTTTTAAAAAAAATCGTTTTCCTGAAAAAAAGAATGTGTGTGGGGGTGTAAGATGAAGTCGTGTTTTATGAAATGTTTAGTGTGGGCTTGAAATGAGTCTTCAACAAGTCACATGTGTGCCCTCTTAGTTCTTGCTTCAACAAGTCACATGTGTGCCCTCTTAGTTCTTGCTTCAACAAGTCACATGTGTGCCCTCTTAGTGCTTGCTTCAACAAGTCACATGTGTGCCCTCTTAGTTCTTGCTTCAACAAGTCACATTTGTGCCCTCTTAGTTCTTGCTTCAACAAGTCACATGTGTGTCCTCTTAGTTCTTGCTTCAACAAGTCACATGTGTGCCCTCTTAGTGCTTGCTTCAACAAGTCACATGTGTGCCCTCTTAGTTCTTGCTTCAACAAGTCACATGTGTGCCCTCTTAGTTCTTGCTTCAAGAAGTCACATGTGTGCCCTCTTAGTTCTTGCTTCAACAAGTCACATGTGTGCCCTCTTAGTTCTTGCTTCAAGAAGTCACATGTGTGCCCTCTTAGTTCTTGCTTCAACAAGTCACATGTGTGCCCTCTTAGTTCTTGCACTTTAACAAGTCACATGTGTGCCCTAGTTCTTCCTTTCACAGTTCTTCCTTCAACAAGTCACATGTGTGCCCTCTTAGTTCTTGTTTCAACAAGTCACATGTGTGCCCTCTTAGTTCTTGCACTTTAACAAGTCACATGTGTGCCCTCTTAGTTCTTCCTTCAACAAGTCACATGTGTGCCCTCTTAGTTCTTGCTTCAACAAGTCACATGTGTGCCCTCTTAGTTCTTGATTCAACAAGTCACATGTGTGCCCTCTTAGTTCTTGCTTCAACAAGTCACATGTGTGCCCTCTTAGTTCTTGCTTCAACAAGTCACATGTGTGCCCTCTTAGTTCTTGCTTCAGCAAGTCACATGTGTGCCCTCTTAGTTCTCGCTTCAGCAAGGTCTTTTATTCTTCGAAAGGGTTTAATTTCATCCTAAACTTACTTCTCTTCGTCAGCTGGTCATGTTGTTGAGATAACTCTCTCGTGTTTGACAATATGTCAACTTGGTGTCATGGCAAGAGAACTCCCTACACCTAAATCTGCCTCCAAACAACTCCCTACACCTAAATCTGCCTCCAAACAACTCCCTACAACTAGATCTGCCTCCAAACAACTCCATACACCTAAATCTGCCTCCAAACAACTCCCTACACCTAAATCTGCCTACAAACAAGTCCCTACACCTAAATCTGCCTCCGAACAACTCCCTACACCTAAATCTGCCTCCAAATAACTCCTACACCTAAATCTGCCCAAAACAACTCCCTACGCCTAAATGTGCCCCCAAACAACTCCCTACACCTAAATCTGCCTCTAAACAACTCTCTACACCTAAATCTGCCCAAAACAACTCCCTTCACCTAAATCTGTCTCCAAACAACTCCCTACACCTAAATCTGCCTCCAAACAACTCCCTACACCTAAATCTGCCTCCAAACAACTCCCTACACCTAAATCTGCCTCCGAACAACTCCCTTCACCTAAATCTGCCTCCAAACAACTCCCTACACCTAAATCTGCCTCCAAACAACTCCCTACACCTAAATCTGCCCAAAACAACTCCCTACACCTAAATCTGCCTCCAAACAACTCCGTCCACCTAAATCTGCCCCCAAACAAGTCCCTACGCATAAATCTGCCTTCAAACAACTCCCTACGCCTAAATCTGCCTCCAAACAACTCCCTACACCTAAATCTGTTTCCAAACAACTCCCTACACCTAAATCTGCCTCCATACAACTCCCTACACCTAAATCTGCCTCCAAACAACTCCCTACAACTAGATCTGCCTCCAAACAACTCCTCCCTACACCTAAATCTGCCCCCAAACATGTTCCCACATACAGCTGTGTGTGTGGTGTGTGTGTGTGTGTGTGTGTGTGTGTGTGTGTGGTGTTTGTGTGTGGGGTGTATGTAAGGGTTGAGTGAGAATGCATCACTAGCGGAAAGGCCAATCATTCAACCGCTGAAAGGAGCAAGGGTGAAGAGAGAGTAGATGAAAAGGAGCATGTTTGTGAATAGCTGATCGAATTCATATTGTAGCAGCTCAAGTGAAAGAATTGAGAAGTGTGACAACATCCAACATTCTACATTATCTTCTCTGTACAGACCCTGCCCAACTACATCATTCAATGTATGCATCTTGTCCCATTACATTGCTGAATATATGTTTTGTAAATTATTATATCCTAAAATGTATAATATTTATATCATTACTTCCCTCATTGTGTAAACACTGCCCTATTACATTCCTCAATGTGTAAGTCTCGTGCCATTACATCCCTCAACGTGTAAGCTCTGCTCCATTACATTCCTAAGTGTGTAAACTCTGCCCCATTACATCCCTCAATGTGTAAGCCCTGCTCCATTACATCCCTAAATGTGTAAACTCTGCCCCATTACATCCCTCAATGTGTAAGCCCTGCTCCATTACATCCCACAATGTGTAAACTCTGCCCCATTACATCTCTCAATGTGTAAGCCCTGTCCCATTACATCCCACAATGTGTAAGCCCTGCCCCATTACATCCCACAATGTGTAAGCCCTGCCCATTACATCCCACAATGTGTAAGCTCTGCCTCATTACATCCCTCAATGTACTCACCCAATCCTGGAACTTCCATCCAATCACACGCGAGGTCTGTGACGTGTCCACAGATCCGCGGGGACAGTACCGCCCACAAGCATGGCCTCCAGGAAGGTGACGTTGTCCTCTCCATCAATGACGTGCACGTCCACGACAAAAGCCAGGCCGAGGCGATAGCGATCGTCGAGGGAGCTGGAAACTCGTTAACTCTGGACATCGTCAGGTCAGTGTAACGTCAGCTCAAGACATCTCTGTCCTTGTGTAGCAGTTAATGCTCCCTTCTTTCTCCCCTCTGCTTCATGTTCTACTTCCTATTGAATTATGGTCGTCTTTTTTTATGTTATACCCCCCCCCCCCCCCCCCCCCCAATTCAATCACTCTCGCTTTTTTGTTTTGCCTTACATTTCTATCTATCCTTCTATTTATTTGCTTTACTTAACATTTAGCTACCTCTCTTTCTTTCTTTTCTCTCTCTCTCTCTCTCTCTCTCTCTCTCTCTCTCTCTCTCTCTCCTCTCTCTCTATTGCTCTTGTTACTATTTTCTCTTTGCATCTCTGTCTGCATGTGATATATATATATATATATATATATATATATATATATATATATATATATATATATATATATGCATGTGTATGTGTGTGTGTGTATGTTTTGCTGTACCCTGAGTGCAATCAAATGAATTCAAGATTAATTAAAGTAAAGTAAAGTAAAGTGCCCCCGTCACGCCAAGTTGCGTATAGGGAATATGGTGTTAGTGACCATAACTTTTACAGACCTCCAGCACATGATTTGTACCCATTTAAGGCTGGGTGAACCTGGAAGCCACCGATTGGGATCGAACCCAACCCCTTGTCCTTTGTATTCCAGTAAGATGAATATAGAGATAAGAGAAATGGCCATGCAACCAACAATCTCATATACAATTAAGAAGAGAAGATGGGCATATGTCGGACATGTGCTGAGAAGAGACAACAAGAGAATTCCTAAACAGGCTCTTCTATGGGAAATATCAGGATACAGAAAAGGAGGAAGACCTTAAAAGATAATAAAAAGTACACTTATAAGAGAAGCAAAGTTGGCAGGCATAGACTCACTAAATATGATCGAGCATGTCGCCGAGATTGATGGCGGGAATAACAACTAGCTCTATGTGACGTCATGCGGTGCTGGAAATATCAAGATGTTTGGGTATATGTGTATGTGTATGATCGAGTATATGTATATGGTTGGCTTTATATGTATGTATGTGATTGGGTATGTATGTGTATGTATATGACTGGGTATATACGTATGTGTATGAGTGGGTATATGGGAGTCGCGATAGCTCAGTGGTTAGTAAACTGGACTACAAAGGACAAGGGGTTGGGTTCGATCCCAACCGAACCGACGGCTTCCGGGTTCATCCAGCCTTAAATGGGTACTGGATTTTTTCTGGGAAAGTAAAGCGGCACGGGCGTAATACCAACCACATTACCCCAAAAAGCATGTGCTGAAAGTCTGTAAAATTCATGGTCACTAACACCATATTCCTTATCCGCCACTTGGCGTGACGGGTGCTCTTTTTTTATGATTGGGTATACGTGTCTGTGTTTTGTTACACATGTACGTTAATGCCTAAAAGTAAGTAAAGAGACTGAACGAGAGCCTCAAGTTTTGCCTCAAGGCAGATAGAATATAAGTAAAAAAAAAAAAAAAAAAAGTAAAAAGCCCCCGTCACGCCAAGTGGCGTATAGGGAATATGGTGTTAGTGACCATAACTTTTACAGACTTTCAGTACATGATTTTTGGGGTAATATGGTTGGTATTACGCCCGTGCCGCTTTAGTTTCCCCCAAAAAAAAATCCGGTACCAATTTAAGGCTGGGTGAACCCGGAAGCCGTCGATCAGGATCGAACCCGATTCTCTTGCCCTTTGTAGTCCATTTCACTAACCACTGAGCTATCGCGGCTCCCACATTAATGTGTAGTCCACTGTTATTCTTACTCCAGCTAGTTTAAAAAAAAATAATTTGTTTCGGCGGTTACAAGGCAAGAAACAGAGAGGGTATATTAATTCTATGTTAAAATGGAGAAGGGAAAATATATCAAGTTTATTTTTATTAAAATGGAGAAGGGAAAATATATCAAGTTTATTTTTATTAAAATGGAGAAGGGAAAATATATCAAGTTTATTTTTATTAAAATGGAGAAGGAAAATATATCAAGTTTATTTTTATTAAAATGGAGAAGGGAAAATATATCAAGTTTATTTTTTATTAAAATTGAGAAGGGAAAATATAACTCAATTAATTTTCATTGAGCGCCGTCCCCGCATCGATGGTTGGCTACCATGGAGCGCCATTCTGCTCTGTCTCTTGCTTTGATGGTGCAGATTGTCATTGGTTGACCTGTCCATCTTTTTGATGTTACTCGTCCATGTTAGTCTTGGTTTGCCCCTGCCTCTTTTACCTTGTATTTTCCCTTCCAATATTACTTTTAGTAGGCTGTTGTGTCTTTTAACATGCCACAAATATTTCATTTGTCTTGTTCTAATAGTGTTTAGTAGTTCTCTTTTCATTTTTAGTTGTTTTAAAACTTCTTCGTTTGTTATCTTTTGTTTCCATCCAATTCTACCTATTCTTCTATAAATCAACATTTCAAAGGCTTCAATTTTCTGTTCTGTTTTCTTGTCTAATGTCCATGGTTCTGCACCATACAGGAATATTGAGAAGATGTAACATTTTGCTATTCTTAGTTTTAACCCTGGTGTTATTTGTTTTGATGTTAGTATATTTTCATGGCATTAAAATTACTTTTTGCCATTCCTATTTTTTTTATTTCAATTTTACATTTCCCATCACTGGTTATAGTATGTCCAAGGTAGTTGTAGTTCTGAACTGTCTCCAGGTGTATTCCTTCAACTTTGATATTTATTTGTAGGTTTTGAGAATTTTCTTTGTTTATGATCATAGTTTTAGTCTTTTTGATTTTCATATCTAGTCCGTATTTTTTGCTTGTCATGTTTATTTCATTAAGTAATTGTAGATCTTTAGGATTTTCTGCTAGTAATACAGTATCGTCAGCATATCTTAGGTTATTGATTAATATATGATTAAAATATGTTAAGCGTGTTTGTATTAAAAGTAAGACGAAAAAAAAAGAGATTTCCAGGAGATTTAGTTCAACGAAAGTTAACTGACATCCTACTTGGCATGACAGGGACACATCGGGCAGTGGCCAGTCTCTGACGGGATCCATCACAGACCACAAGGTTGGTGACGCTGACGCATCTTTCGTGAATGTCAGCGATGGCGGAGTCTTGGCGAGTGACCAGAGCAGGGACCCCGGAGTGACTTCTACCATTTCTGAACAGGGCGCCAGGAAGAAAGCTAACAGTCACGGTCGGTGACGTCAGCATAGGGGAACTCACCATCTCAAGCACGGTCGATGACGTCAACTTTGGGGAAATCACCACGTCATCTACGGTCGATGACGTCAACTTTGGGGAAATCACCACGTCATCTACGGTCGATGACGTCAACTTTGGGGAAATCACTACGTCATCTACGGTGGATGACGTCAGCTTCGGAGAACTCATCATGTCAGCCACAGTCGATGACGTCAACTTCGGTGAAACCAACACGTCATCCACCGTGGATGACGTCAGCTTCGGAGAACTCATCATGTCAGCCACGGTTGATGACGTCAACTTTGGGGAAACCACCACGTCATCCACCGTGGATGACGTCAGCTTCGGAGAACTCATCATGTCAGCCACGGTCGATGACGTCAATTTCAGTGAAATCACCACGTCATCCACCGTGGATGACGTCAGTTTCGGGGAAATCACTACGTCATCCACCGTCGATGACGTCAGTTTCGGGGAACTCACCCTTTCAGCTACGGTAGATGACGTAACAAACGCAACTTTCCAAGAAAATGAGACCAATTCTGCGACTTCTCCAACATTTACCATAAGCACTGCCGTTGAGGAAGTGACGTCAAATAGCTCCGAGCTTCAGGACAGTACTGTACACATTTCTACAGACCCCGCTGTTCTGGACATTTCTGCAGACGCCGCTGTTCTGGACATTTCTGCAGACGCCGCTGTTCTGGACATTTCTGCAGACGCCGCTGTTCTGGACATTTCTGCAGACGCCGCTATTCTGGATATTTCTGCAAACGCTGCTGTTCTGGACATTTCTGCAGACGCCGCTGTTCTAGAAGTATCAGACAGTATCTCTACTGAGATTGCAGTACAGGAAGTATCACAAAGTATCTCTACAGACGTCGCAGTACATGAAGTATCACAAAGTATCTCTACAGACGTCGCAGTACAGGAAGTATCACAAAGTATCTCTACAGACGTCGCAGTACAGGAAGTATCAGGAAGTATCTCTACAGACGTCGCAGTACAGGAAGTATCACAAAGTATCTCTACAGACGTCGAAGTACAGGAAGTATCACAAAGTATCTCTACAGACGTCGCAGTACAGGAAGTATCAGAAAGTATCTCTACAGACGTCGCAGTACAGGAAGTATCACAAAGTATCTCTACAGATGTTGCAGTACAGGAAGTATCACAAAGTATCTCTACAGACGTCGCAGTACAGGAAGTATCAAAAAGCATCTCTACAGATGTTGCAGTACAGGAAGTATCACAAAGTATCTCTACAGACGTAGCAGTACAGGAAGTATCAAAAAGCATCTCTACAGATGTTGCAGTACAGGAAGTATCACTAAGTATCTCTACAGACGTCGCAGTACAGAAAGTATCAGAAAGTATCCCTACAGACGTCGTTGTACAGAAAGTATCAGAAAATATTTCAGCAGACGTGGCTGTACAGAAAGTCTCTGATGTTATCTCTGCTGGCGTGACTGTACATGAAGTCTCTGCAGACATAGAGACAGCCACTGAAGGTGTCTGTGTAGACGTGCAAGGTGGTGGTGCCTCTACAGGCACGTCTACCCAGGAAATCTTGACTTCTCGTGTATCCGATGACGTGCTGGAATCTTCCCACGCTCAGCCTGTGTGTTCTACGTCACTACCTGTCGTAACTGTTACGTCATTAGACGCAACTTTAAATGTCAGACCTTCTCCATCTTCTGAGAAACCAGCAGAGGTCACACCGACCATTGTGGCTGATTTATCACCTGGAACTAAAAGACTCACAATCTCTGACAGAGCTACTACCGTGACGCTGCCCACCAAACAAAACATCAGTATGCGCTTGGAGCATCAAGAAAACCAGTGCCTCTACGATCCAAAGATCTCATTGGAGCCTCAAAGGATTGCCGGTTCGCCGGTTGTCATAGATCAGTCAGCGGTCTCCAGGGCTGCACAGCACGAGGACACCTCGAGGGCTCACACAAGAATCTTAATCCCTGCAACAGCTACCACCAAAACGAGCTCATTCGTAATAATGAGATCTCCCCCAGTTGCGGCTGTCTCCCCTAACCCTGTTCAGCCTCAGCCGGCAACTATCTCCTCAAGCCGCAGCACTGGCTGTCTGTCCTCTAACGTCAAGATGCACTTGTTCCAGCCGACCAAATTTGCCCTCGACGCTGACCAGAAGGACATCCTGAGGCCACTCTCGCCTGAGTCTCGTTTAGTTGACAGCAAAGAGGGCATCGGACAAGGACAAATATTTCAGGTGAGTGACATCAGTGTACGAGCTTTCACGAGGGCGGGGGGGGGGGGGAGTGTAACTTTAGATGTACGTGAGTGTTGTTTGAGGGCTTTCACGAGAGTGAGGTGGGGGGAGTGTAACTTTGGATGTACGTGAGTGTTGTCTGAGGGCTTTCACGAGAGTGAGGTGGGGGGAGTGTAACTTTAGATGTACGTGAGTGTTGTCTGAGGGCTTTCACGAGAGTGATTGGGGGGGGGGGGAGTGTAACTTTAGATGCACGTGAGTGTTGTCTGAGGGCTTTCACGAGAGTGATGGGGGGGGAGTGTAACTTTAGATGTACGTGAGTGTTGTTGAGGACTATCACGAGAGTGATGGGGGGGGGTGTAACTTTAGATGTACGTGAGTGTTGTCTGAGGGCTTTCACGAGAGTGATGGGGGGGGGGTGTAACTTTAGATGTACGTGAGTGTTGTCTGAGGGCTTTCACGAGAGTGATGGGGGGGGGGGAGTGTAACTTTAGATGTACGTGAGTGTTGTTGAGGACTATCACGAGAGTGATGGGGTGGGGGGGAGTGTAACTTTAGATGTACGTGAGTGTTGTTGAGGGCTTTCACGAGAGTGATGGGGGGGGGGGTGTAACTTTAGATGTACGTGAGTGTTGTCTGAGGGCTTTCACGAGAGTGAGGGGGGGGGAGTGTAACTTCAGATGTACTCAAGTGTTGTTTGAGGGCTTTCACGAAGGCGAGGGAAGTGTCACTTTAGATGTACGTGAGTGTTATATGAGGGCTGTCACGAGGGCGGGGGGAGTGTTACTTTAGATGTACGCGTTTGTGCGACAGGTGATTAGGGTTTCTGCTAGTGATAATTAGGATTTGTATTAGTGGTGATTAGTGTTTGTATAAGTGGTGATTAGTGTTTGTATAAGTGGTGATTAGCGTTTGTATAAGTGGTGATTATGGTTTGTATAAGTGGTGATTAGTGTTTGTATAAGTGCTGATTAGTGTTTGTATAAGTGGTGATTAGTGTTTGTATAAGTGGTGATTAGGGTTTGTAAAAGTGGGGAATAGTGTTTGTATAAGTGGTAATTAGTGTTTGTATAAGTGGTGATTAGTGTTTGTATAAGTGGTGATTAGGATATGTGTAAGTATTTGTGTATGTTTTTGTAAGGGTTTGTGTAAGGGTTTGTGTAAGGGTTTGTGTAATGGTTTGTGTAAGTATTTGTGTATGTTTTTGTAAGGGTTTGTGTAAGGGTTTGTGTAAGTATTTGTGTATGCTTTTTTTTAAGGGTTCGTGTAAGGGTTTGTGTAAGGGTTTGTGTAAGGGTTTGTGTAAGGGTTTGTGTAAGTGGTGGTTATTTTTTGTGTCGACAATTTTATTTTAAAAATACTGCTTGTCCAATATAGGTGACAAATGTCATGTCGAGAACATCACGTGACATCTGGCGTCCAAACGACTGGTTATCAGAGCAGCACGTGCCGGAAATGCGAACAGCGTCGAGTGAGACTTCTCCTTACTCCTCGCTCACAAGATCAGAGGCGGACTCATCCCTTAGCAGAGACGCCACCACACGAAAGAGCATCTACCAGACATCGATAAGCAGGTGAGTGTAGAGCCGTTCTTATAGAGCCAAGTTTTTATAGAGCCGTTCTTATAGAGCCAAGTTCTTATAGAGCCAAGTTATTATAGGGCCAAGTTCTTATAGAGCCAAGTTATTATAGGGCCAAGTTCTTATAGAGCCGTTCTTATAGAGCCAAGTTCTTATAGAGCCAAGTTCTTATAGAGCCAAGTTCTTATAGAGCCAAGTTCTTATAGGGCCAAGTTCTTATAGGGCCAAGTTCTTATAGAGCCAAGTTCTTATAGAGCCGTTCTTATAGAGCCGTTCTTATAGAGCCAAGTTCTTATAGAGCCAAGTTCTTATAGGGCCAAGTTCTTATAGAGCCAAGTTCTTATAGGGCCAAGTTCTTATAGAGCCAAGTTCTTATAGAGCCAAGTTCTTATAAGTTCTTATAGAGCCAAGTTCTTATAGAGCCAAGTTCTTATAGAGCCAAGTTCTTATAGAGCCAAGTTCTTATAGAGCCAAGTTCTTATAGAGCCAAGTTCTTATAGAGCCAAGTTCTTATAGAGCCAAGTTCTTATAGGGCCAAGTTCTTATAGAGCCAAGTTTTTATAGAGCCAAGTTATTATAGGGCCAAGTTCTTATAGAGCCAAGTTCTTATAGGGCCAAGTTCTTATAAAGCCAAGTTCTTATAGAGCCAAGTTCTTATAGAGCCAAGTTTTTATAGAGCCAAGTTCTTATAGAGCCAAGTTCTTATAGAGCCAAGTTCTTATAGAGCCAAGTTCTTATAGGGCCAAGTTCTTATAGAGCCAAGTTCTTATAGAGCCAAGTTATTGTAGAGCCAAGTTCTTATAGAGCCAAGTTATTATAGAGCCAAGTTCTTATAGAGCCAAGTTCTTGTGGAGCCATGTTATTGTAGAGTCAGGATGTGCATTAACAAAATTGCCAGCAATTCAGACCAACTGTCAGCTAACCACGAGAAACTCTCGCCGACACAGTAAACAGCTTTACAGCTAGAATTATTTACGAAACAAGATTTACAAGTATAAGTCTACATCCATGACAGAACAGACTACCACAAGAATGTCTCCCTCCATGACAGAATAGGCTACCACAAGAATGTCTCCCTCCATGACAGAATAGGCTACCACAAGAATGTCTCCCTCCATGACAGAACAGACTAGCAGAGGAATGTCTCCCTCCATGACAGAACAGACTAGCAGAGGAATGTCTCCCTCCATGACAGAACAGACTAGCAGAGGAATGTCTCCCTCCATGACAGAACAGACTACCAGAGGAATGTCTCCCTCCATGACAGAACAGACTACCACAAGAATGTCTCCCTCAATGACAGAACAGACTAGCACAAGAATGTCTCCCTCCATGACAGAACAGACTACCACAAGAATGTCTCCCTCCATGACAGAACAGACTACCACAAGAATGTCTCCCTCCATGACAGAACAGACTAGCACAAGAATGTCTCCCTCAATGACAGAACAGACTAGCACAAGAATGTCTCCCTCAATGACAGAACAGACTACCACAAGAATGTCTCCCTCCATGACAGAACAGACTAGCACAAGAATGTCTCCCTCCATGACAGAACAGACTAGCACAAGAATGTCTCCCTCCATGACAGAACAGACTAGCACAAGAATGTCTCCCTCCATGACAGAACAGACTAGCACAAGAATGTCTCCCTCAATGACAGAACAGACTAGCACAAGAATGTCTCTCTCCCTGAAACAGTAAACTATCACGAGAAAGTCTCCGTTCCTGTCGAGTGACCACTAAGAAAGACAAACTACGGTCAGACAGATGCCCAACGGCTGGGCAGACATCTCATGGTTGATTAGAAATGTATAATAGACATCCCACAATCTGGACAGACATCAGTGACAGACATTTTAAGATCAGGACAGAGATTAGTAACAAGACATTCCCTGATCGGGATAGACATTTAATACGAAAGTCCCACACTTAATGCAGTTATTGTTTTGTCTTCAGTCTGATCCAGCAAAAGTCTACACACGACGACTCACGAGGGCTGGGCTCACAGCATCGTCCTCCCCACCAAGGTCACAGTCGGCCCGCCTTTGCTTCGCCTACAGGAGACACACCGCGCTACCGCAACCAGGATCGTCATGATGACGTCATCTACAGACAGAACACCTGGAACAGCAGAAGTACGTGCCTCCATGTTGGTGTTGATCATTGTGTTGTTGGTGGTTGTGTTGTTGGTGGTTGTGTTCTTGGTGGTTGTGTTATTGGTGGTTGTGTTGTTGGTGGTTGCGTTGTTGGTGGTTGTGTTGTTGGTGGTTGTGTTATTGGTGGTTGTGTTATTGGTGGTTGTGTTGTTGGTGGTTGTGTTGTTGGTGGTTGTGTTATTGGTGGTTGTGTTATGGTGGTGTGTTATTGGTGGTTGTGTGTTGGTGGTTGTGTGTTGGTGGTTGTGTATGGTGGTTGAGTTATTGGTGGTTGTGTTGTTGGGGTTGTGTTGTTGGTTGTGTGTTGTGTTGTTGTTGGTGGTTGTGTTATTGGTGGGTGTGTTGTTGGTGGTTGTGTTGTTGTTGGTTGTGTTGTTGGTGGTTGTGTTATTGGTGGGTGTGTTGTTGGTGGTTGTGTTGTTGGTGGTTGTGTTATTGGTGGTTGTGTTGTTGGTGGTTGTGTTGTTGGTGGTTGTGTTGTTTTGTGGTTGTGTTGTTGGTGGTTGTGTTATTGGTGGTTGTGTTGTTGGTGGTTGTGTTATTGGTGGTTGTGTTGTTGGGGGTTGTGTTGTTGGTGGTTGTGTTATTGGTGGTGTGTTATTGGTGGTTGTGTTATTGGTGGTTGTGTTATTGGTGGTTGTGTTGCTGGTGGTGGTTGTGTTGTTGGTGGTTGTGTTGTTGGTGGTTGTGTTGTTGTTGGTGGTTGTGTTGTTGGTTGTGTTATGGTAGTTGTGTTGTTGGTGGTTGTGTTGTTGTTGGTGGTTGTGTTGTTGGTGGTTGTGTTATTGGTAGTTGTGTTGTTGGTGGTGTGTTGGTTGGTGGTTGTGTTATTGGTGGTTGTGTTGTTGTGGTGGTTGTGTTATTGGTGGTTGTGTTATTGGTGGTTGTGTTGTTGTTGGTGGTTGTGTTATTGGTGGTTGTGTTATTGGTGGTTGTGTTGTTGTTGGTGGTTGTGTTGTTGTTGGTGGTTGTGTTGTTGGTGGTTGTGTTATTGGTGGTTGTGTTGTTGTTGGTGGTTGTGTTGTTGGTGGTTTGTTGTTGTTGGTGAATGTGTTGTTGTTGGTGGTTGTGTTGTTGGTGGTTGTGTTGTTGTTGGTGGTTGTGTTGTTGTTGGTGGTTGTCTTATTGGTGGTTGTGTTATTGGTGGTTGTGTGGTGTTGGTTGTGTTATTGGTGGTTGTGTTGTTGTTGGTGGTTGTGTTGTTGGTGGTTGTGTTATTGGTGGTTGTGTTGTTGTTGGTGGTTGTGTTATTGGTGGTTGTGTTGTTGTTGGTGGTTGTGTTATTGGTGGTTGTGTTATTGTTGGTGGTTGTGTTATTGGTGGTTGTGTTATTGGTGGTTGTTTATTGGTGGTTGTGTTGTTGTTGGTGGTTGTGTTGTTGTTGGTGGTTGTGTTATTGATGTTGGTTGTGTTATTGGTGGTGGTTGTGTTGTTGTTGGTGGTTGTGTTGTTGTTGGTGGTTGTGTTGTTGTTGGTGGGTTGGTTATTGGTGGTTGTGTTGTTTTTGGTGGTTGTGTTGTGTTGTTGGTGGTGGTTGTTTTGTGATGTTGGTTGTGTTGTGTTGGTGGTTTGTTGTTGGTGGTTGTGTTGTTGTTGGTGGTTGTGTTATTGGTGGTTGTGTTGTTGTGGTGGTTGTGTTATTGGTGGTTGTGTTGTTGTTGGTGGTTGTGTTATTGGTGGTTGTGTTGTTGTTGGTGGTTGTGTTGTTGGTGGTTGTGTTGTTGTTGGTGGTTGTGTTATTGGTGGTTGTGTTATTGGTGGTTGTTGGTTGTTGTGGTGGTTGTGTGTTGTTGGTGGTTGTGTTATTGATGTTGGTTGTGTTATTGGTGTGGTTGTTGTTGTTGTGGTGGTTTGTGTTGTTGGTGGTTGTGTTATTGGTGGTTGTGTTGTTGTTGGTGGTTGTGTTGTGTTGTTGTTGGTGGTTGTGTGTGATGTGGTTGTGTTGTTGTTGGTGGTTGTGTTGTGGTGGTTGTGTTGTTGTTGGTGGTTGTGTTATTGGTTGGTTGTGTTATTGGTGGTTGTGTTATTGATGTGGTTGTGTTATTGTTGGTGTGTTATTGATGTTGGTTGTGTTATTGTTGTTGTGTTATTGTTGGTTGTGTTATTGATGTTGGTTGTGTATTGTTGGTTGTGTTATTGTTGGTTGTGTTATTGATGTTGGTTGTGTTATTGTTGGTTGTGTTATTGTTGGTGTTGTGTTGTTGGTGGTTGTGTTGTGTTGGTGGTTGTGTTATTGGTGGTTGTGTTATTGGTGGTTGTGTTATTGTTGGTTGTGTTATTGATGTTGGTTGTGTTATTGTTGGTTGTGTTATTGATGTGGTTGTGTTATTGTTGGTTGTGTTATTGTGGTTGTGTTATTGATGTTGGTTGTGTTATTGTTGGTTGTGTTATTGTTGGTGGTTGTGTTGTTGTTGGTTGTGTTATTGATGTTGGTTGTGTTATTGATGTTGGTTGTGTTATTGTTGGTTGTGTTATTGTTGGTGGTTGTGTTGTTGGTGGTTGTGTTGTTGTTGGTTGTGTTATTGATGTTGGTTGTGTTATTGGTGGTTGTGTTATTGATGTTGGTTGTGTTATTGTTGGTTGTGTTATTGTTGGTGGTTGTGGTTATTGTTGGTTGTGTATTGATGTTGGTTGTGTTATTGTGGTTGTGTTATTGTTGGTGGTTGTGTTGTTGTTGGTTGTGTTATTGATGTTGGTTGTGTGTTTTTGATGTGGTTGTGTTATTGGTGGTTGTGTTATTGTTGGGTTGTGTTATTGATGTTGGTTGTGTTATTGTTGGTGTGTTATTGTTGGTTGTGTTATTGTTGGTTGTGTTGTTGGTGGTTGTGTTATTGATGTTGGTTGTGTTATTGTTGGTTGTGTTATTGTTGGTTGTGTTATTGTTGGTTGTGTTGTTGTGGTTGTGTTGGTGGTTGTGTTGTTGTTGGTTGTTGTTGTTGTTGCTTGTTGTTGTTGTTGGTAGTTCTGTGTTGTGGTTGTGTTGTTGTTGGTGGTTGCGTTGTTATTGGTTGTGTTGTTGTTGATTGTGTTGTTGTTGGTTGTGTCGTTGATGTTGGTGGTTGTGTGTTGTTGTGGTGGTTGTGTTGTTGGTGGTTGTGTTATTGTTGTGGTTGTGTTGTTGGTGGTTGTGTTATTGGTGGTGGTTGTGTTGTGTGTTGTGTTTGCTGTTGGTTTTGTTGTTGTTGATTGTATTGTTGATGTTGGTGGTTGTGTTGTTGGTGGTTGTGTTATTGTTGGTGGTTGTGTTGTTGATGTTGGTTGTGTTGTTGTTGGTGGTTGTGTTGTTGGTGGTTTTGTTATTGTTGGTGGTTGTGTGTTGATGTTGGTTGTGTTGTTGTTGGTTGTGTTGTTGTTGGTTGTGTTGTTGGTGGTTGTGTTATTGATGTTGGTTGTGTTGTTGTTGGTTGTGTTGTTGGTGGTGGTTGTGTTGTTGTTGGTTGTGTTGTTGGTGGTTGTGTTATTGATGTTGGTTGTGTTGTTGTTGGTTGTGTTGTTGGTGGTTGTGTTATTGTTGGTTGTGTTGTTGGTGGTTGTGTTAGTTGGTGGTTGTTGGTTGTGTTGTTGTTGGTAGTTTTCATATTGGTTCTTCTGTTGTTGCTGACGATGGTGAAGTTGTTTGTGCTGGTGGTGGTTGTGGTGGCTGTGGTACAACCCCTCTATTGTACTGGCAGATGTATGAAAGTGGAAGTGACGTCATTGTTCAGCACCCAAGTATCGTCTCGGAGGGACACGCCCAAGTCATCCTCGACAGTCAATCTTTATATTTACACCCCTATATTGTTAGAACATCAAATGGCAGCAGTGACGAGCACTGGCCTCTTCATCTGCAAGTCCTGTAAAGCTGATATGTTGCCAGAACTAAATCTACGTCACACTCCCACCGACTGAGACGACATCAATGTCATGAACATCACGAAGGACGCGAATCGAAGCTGTTTGTGATTGCCTTCATATTGCTGCTAGATGAACGATAACATAACAGAAGATAACAGAAAGATTTGTGACGTAAACAGACATCCACATGTCTACAACATGATACGCATGGGATTGCCGTTACCTTTATACACCTACTGGGATAACTGGCTTTCTCCCCTCATATCAGCATTCCAGCCGACACGAGCTGTATGTCCGTCAGTTGCTGCAGCGATCCACTCCCCGTCATCTCCTCTCGTTCTCTACCTTGCGCTGTTCTCATCAAGGCCGCCAGAAATGACGTTGGCTCTCCTTCCTCTCACCTGCAGTGCCTAGACACCCGTCAACAAGGCTTCTCAACGTGGTCGCCCAGGGCCCCTTGTACCATGACATCTAACCAACCAACTCATTCTTCTTCCCATTTCAGTAGCGGAATGCGTTGCACTGTGTTTTCCACCGCATTGAACTTCAACATATTTGTTCGGGCTTGCTTTCCTCATCATCATCATCATCAAGTGCCAAGCCTACTGGCGTGGGTGATCATGTCTCTTCACAACTTTCGATCTCGACAGTTATTTATCATTTCTGTTGTTGACCTTTTGCCAAGCCATTCTCTAAATTGTCTGGTATCTTTTCTCTTTTCTTCCCTCTATCTCTTCGTCCCTAAATTTTCCCAGTTGTTACAATATATTCCAGCTGTTCTCTTCTCATTACATGGCCAAAAAATGAAGATTGTTTCTTCCTAATATTAGAAATTAGCTCTATTTTTGCTTTGGCCCCTTCAGAACGTTTTCTTAGCTGTGTCTATGGTATTCTCAACATTCTTCTGTAAAACTACATTTCTACAGACTCCAGTGATTCCTTGCTTTCTTACCTTTTCAATTTCCTTGAGATTCCTACAGTGCAGCTGTTGTTTGTAGTCGGAGTTGTTTCGCCTTGAAAGGCAGCCTACGAACCTTTCCTATACGGCTTTGTTTTCCCTTAGGAGCTGCATGTCCTCTTTGCGTGGAGCACATACTGTCTTTTCGCGTCGACATATTCTCTTAAGTTTGGCTTTCTCAGCATAGTGGTGTATTCTCATGTATTAGTGCTGACCTGCCAGCCAGTAATATTAGTTCTTTATTAGTGCTGACCTGCCAGCCAGTAATATTAGTTCTTATATTAGTGCTGACCTGCCAGCCAGTAATATTAGTTCTTATATTAGAGTTGATATGTCTAACAGTAAAATTAGTTCTTATATTAGAGTTGATATGTCTGACAGTAATATTAGTTCTTATATTAGAGTTGATATGTCTGACAGTAAAATTAGTTCTTATATTAGAGTTGATATGTCTGACAGTAATATTAGTTCTTATATTAGAGTTGATATGTCTGACAGTAATATTAGTTCTTATATTAGTGCTGACATGTCTGACAGTAAAATTAGTTCTTATATTAGAGTTGATATGTCTGACAGTAATATTAGTTCTTATATTAGAGTTGATATGTCTGACAGTAATATTAGTTCTTATATTAGAGTTGATATGTCTGACAGTAAAATTAGTTCTTATATTAGAGTTGATATGTCTGACAGTAATATTAGTTCTTATATTAGAGTTGATATGTCTGACAGTAAAATTAGTTCTTATATTAGAGTTGATATGTCTGACAGTAATATTAGTTCTTATATTAGAGTTGATATGTCTGACAGTAATATTAGTTCTTATATTAGAGTTGATATGTCTGACAGTAAAATTAGTTCTTATATTAGAGTTGATATGTCTGACAGTAATATTAGTTCTTATATTAGAGTTGATATGTCTGACAGTAATATTAGTTCTTATATTAGAGTTGATATGTCTGACAGTAAAATCAGTTCTTATATTAGAGTTGATATGTCTGAGAGTAACATTAATTCTTATTTTAGAGTTAAAATGTCCTACAGTACAGAAAAAATTAGTTCTTATATTAGAGTTGATATGCCAGCCAGTAACATTAGTCCCTATATTAGAGTTGATATGTCTTATAGTAACATTAGTTCTTATATTAGAGTTGATATGTCTGACAGTAACATTAGTTCTTATATTAGAGCTGATATGTTAGAACAGTAACATTATTTCTTATATTAGAGTTGATATGTCTTACAGTAACATTAGTTCTTATATTAGAGTTGATATGTCTTACAGTAACATTATTTCTTATATTAGAGTTGATATGTTAGAACAGTAACATTATTTCTTATATTAGAGTTGATATGTCTTACAGTAACATTAGTTCTTATATTAGAGTTGATATGCCAGCCAGTAACATTAGTTCTTATATTAGAGCTGATATGTTAGAACAGTAACATTATTTCTTATATTAGAATTGATATGTCTTACAGTAACATTAGTTCTTATATTAGAGTTGATATGCCAGCCAGTAACATTAGTTCTTATATTAGAGTTGATATGCCAGCCAGTAACATTAGTTCTTATATTAGAGCTGATATGTTAGAGCAGTAACATTAGTTCTTATATTAGAGTTGATATGTCTTACAGTAACATTAGTTCTTATATTAGAGCTGATATGTTAGAACAGTAACATTATTTCTTATATTAGAGCTGATATGTTAGAACAGTAGCATTAGTTCTTATATTAGAGCTGATATGTCTGACAGTAACATTAGTTCTTATATTAGAGCTGATATGTTAGAACAGTAACATTAGTTCTTATATTAGAGCTGATATGTTAGAGCAGTAACATTAGTTCTTATATTAGAGCTGATATGTTAGAACAGTAACATTAGTTCTTATATTAGAGCTGATATGTCTGACAGTAACATTAGTTCTTATATTAGAGCTGATATGTTAGAACAGTAACATTAGTTCTTATATTAGAGCTGATATGCCTGACAGTAACATTAGTTCTTATATTAGAGCTGATATGTTAGAACAGTAACATTAGTTCTTATATTAGAGCTGATATGCCTGACTGTAACATTGGTTCTTATATTAGAGCTGATATGTTAGAACAGTAACATTAGTTCTTATATTAGATTTGATATGTAGGACAGTAACATTAGTTCTTATATTAGAGCTGATATGTAGGACAGTAACATTAGTTCTTATATTAGAGCTGATATGTTAGAACAGTAACATAGTTCTTATATTAGAGCTGATATGTAGGACAGTAAAATATTCACATCTCGGTATGTACCACCGAGGCAGCTATGGAGTCGTTGGTGCTTAATATTTGTTGTGTTTTTAAACTGCAGTTTCATGAGATGCAAGCGTCCTGTATGGATGTAAACGTCATGTATGGATGAAAGCGTCCTGTAAGGATGTAAGCGTCCTGTATGGATGTAAGCGTCCTGTACGGATGAAAGCGTCCTGTACGGATGTAAGCGTCCTGTACGGATGTAAGCGTCTTGTACGGACGAAAGCGCCCTGTATGGATGTAAGCGTCATGTATGGATGTAAGTGTCTTGTATGGATGTAAGCGTCCTGTACGGATGTAAGCTTCCTGTATGGATGTAAGCTTCCTGTACGGATGTAAGCGTCCTGTACGGATGTAAGCGTCATGTACGGATGAAAGCGTCCTGTACGGATGTAAGCGTCTTGTACGGATGAAAGCGCCCTGTATGGATGTAAGCGTCCTGTACGGATGTAAGCGTCCTGTATGGATGTAAGCGTCCTATATGGATGTACGAAACCTGTATGGGTGTAATCACGCTGTGTGGATGTATGCGTCCTGTGATGATGTGTGCAAACAATAATTCAACACGATAAAGATTACACATTCGACGTTATAAATGACACATCAGCAGCTTCAACATGATCAGACGGTTAATACGTCACGACGAGGCCGGTACCACAACGTTGGAACCACTATCCTGGAGAAACGTTTTGACGGGCGTCTATTGTTGCCAAGGTAACCAAGACTGCAATGAAGCTTAGCACCTGGCAACCCAATGAAAAGGAGTCTACTTTCACAATGATTTAATGGCGGGAATGTAAGATGAGCTTCTACATAAACCATGCCAACTGTTTCCATGCATCGTATGTACACGCGTCTCTCTTCTTCGCTGGAATATTACAGAAATGGATGCACGGGTCGCTTCAGACTAAAGCAAGTGTCAAGAAAATGATAATCTTAATAGTATATTATTAGAGACAGGTGGGATAAATGATGCGGTGCTGCAGCAAGGCTCGGGATAAAGTAAAGGCACTTTTCCTCTAACTAATTAATTATGAACGCTAATTTTTGAAAGTGACAGTGACCTTCTCAAAGTCTAATAATAAACACCAGGACAAATTGTATTTTTTTTCAAAGACTGAAAATCACTTCTAGTTGTCATACAAGACACCACAAGTGACTATAAGACACCACAAGTGACTACAAGACACCACAAGTGACTACAAGACACCACAAGGAACTACAAGACACCACAAGTGACTACAAGACACCACAAGGAACTACAAGACACCACAAGTGACTACAAGACACCACAAGTGACTACAAGACACCACAAGGAACTACAAGACACCACAAGTGACTATTAGACACCACAAGGAACTACAAGACACCACAGTGACTACAAGACACCACAAGGAACTACAAGACACCACAAGTGACTACAAGACACCACAAGGAATTACAAGACACCACAAGTGACTATAAGACACCACAAGTGACTATAAGACACCACAAGGAACTACAAGACACCACAAGTCACTACAAGACACCACAAGTGACTACAAGACACCACAAGTGACTACAAGACACCACAAGTGACTATAAGACACCACAAGTCACTACAAGACACCACAAGTGACTATAAGACACCACAAGTGACTATAAGACACCACAAGGAACTACAAGACACCACAAGTCACTACAAGACACCACAAGTGACTACAAGACACCACAAGCGACTATAAGACACTACAAGACACCACAAGTGACTACAAGACACCACATGTGACTATAAGACACCACAAGTGACTATAAGACACCACAATGAACTACAAGACACCACAAGTCACTACAAGACACCACAAGTGACTACAAGACACCACAAGCGACTATAAGACACTACAAGACACCACAAGTGACTACAAGACACCACAAGTGACTTTAAGACACCACAAGTGACACAAGTTACTATAAGACACTACAAGTGACTATATGACGCCACAAGTGACTACAATACACCACAAGTCACTACAAGACACCACAAGTGACTACAAGACACCACAAGTCACTATAAGACACCACAAGTGACTACAAGACACCACAAGTCACTATAAGACACCACAAGTGACTATAAGACACCACAAGTGACCACAAGTGACTATAAGACACCACAAGTAACTATATGACACCACAAGTGACTACAATACACCACAAGTCACTACAAGACACCACAAGTGACTACAAGACACCACAAGTGACTACAAGACACCACAAGTGACTACAATACACCACAAGTGACTACAAGACACCACAAGTGACTATAAGACACCACAAGTGACTACAAGACACCACAAGTGACTATAAGACACCACAAGTGACTATAAGACACCACAAGTCACTACAAGACACCACAAGTCACTACAATACACCACAATTCACTATAAGACACCACAAGTGACTATAAGACACCACAAGTCACTACAAGACACCACAAGTCACTACAATACACCACAATTCACTATAAGACACCACAAGTGACTATAAGACACCACAAGTCCCTACAAGACACCACAAGTCACTACAATACACAACAATTCACTATAAGACACCACAAGTCACTACAAGACACTATTAGTGACCACACTCCAAAACATAAGAAGGGAACAAACAAAAGTTCCAGAAAAACAAGAACCGTAATCCAATAGCTGTCACCCACCACGGAACTGACAGAAATGAGATGGCCCATGAACAATCCAAAAACAGGCTGTAAAATGGAAGAGTTCAACCACCGCGTGACCTGCAGGGGAGACAAAATCATCATACACAACAAAACCACTCGGGGTGGGAAGGCTGTACATCAACAACTACGATGACCCCATGCACCAACTACAGAGATCCCAACAGACCATCATCTTCCACCTGAGAACCGGTAACTGTAGACCCCTAAGTCACCTCTATCATCTCAAAGTGTCCCACACACACGAATGCTCATGTGGAACTGGTATCCAGGACCCTGAGAATCTCCTCTATCTGTGCCCAGCCCACAAGGGACCACGGTATCAAATCTGATCACTGGGTGCTGAACTAAGGCAGACACTATGGGGCAATCGACACAATCTGGAGAGAGCTGTCATCGTGTCCATATTTCCACCCCCACCCCCACAACCTGTCCATATTTACACCCCACAACCTTTCTATATTTCCACCTCACAACCTGTCTATATTTCCACATCACAACCTGTCCATATGTCCACCTCACAACCTGTCCATATTTCCACATCACAACCTGTCCATATGTCCACCTCACAACCTGTCCATATTTCCACATCACAACCTGTCCATATGTCCACCTCACAACCTGTCCATATTTCCACATCACAACCTGTCCATATGTCCACCTCACAACCTGTCCATATTTCCACATCGCAACCTGTCCATATTTCCACATCGCAACCTGTCCATATTTCCACCTCACAACCTGTCCATATTTCCACATCACAACCTGTCCATATGTCCACCTCACAACCTGTCCATATTTCCACATCGCAACCTGTCCATATTTCCACCTCACAACCTGTCCATATGTCCACCTCACAACCTGTCCATATTTCCACCTCACAACTTGTCCATATTTCCACCCCCACAACCTGTCCATATTTCCACCTCACAACCTGTCCATATTTCCACCTCCCAACCTGTCCATATTTCCACCCCACAACCTGTCCATATTTCCACCCCCACAACCTGTCCATATTTCCACCCCCACAACCTGTCCATATTTCCACATCGCAACCTGTCCATATTTCCACCCCCCACAACCTGTCCATATTTCCACCCCCACAACCTGTCCATATTTCCACATCGCAACCTGTCCATATTTCCACCTCACAACTTGTCCATATTTCTACCCACAACCTGTCCATATGTCCACCTCACAACCTGTCCATATTTTCATCCCCCCCCCACAACCTGTCCATATTTACACCTCACAACCTGTCCATATTTCCACCTCACAACTTGTCCATATTTCCACCTCACAACCTGTCCATATGTCCACCTCACAACCTGTCCATATGTCCACCTCACAACCTGTCCATATTTCCACCTCACAACCTGTCCATATCTCCGCCTCACAACCTGTCCATATCGCCACCCCACAATTTGTCCATATCACCACCTCACAACCTGTCCAGATTTCCACCTCACAACCTGT